>LULA01015697.1:0-28907 GCA_002091835.1 Anopheles maculatus | reverse complement strand
ACGCCCATAAACTCCCGGTGGCCTGATGGGACGCTAGTCAAAGTTTTTCGTTCGTTTACGAGCCCGGCTCATCTGATTACAGCGACAACGCAAATATGCTCGCGGGATGCAAAGAAATCGTACGATGACGCTCGAACCATTTCATTTCTATGTTTTCACTTTCGCAATTCGTTCGCAAAAGTTTTCCTTCGCAAAGTAGAGATTTGCTATTTAATTCAATAAGAAGGGATTAGCAGTCGCTGTACAAGCGAAGTTAAAGCGATATGCCTTCGTTGGATTTCGTTTTGTTGTTAAAATTTGTAATGAAAACTATTACCATTAAATGTGATTTTACGTTGAAAACGTTAGTCTAAATAAGTGGGGAAAAACTGTAATGAAAATCGTGCCAAAACTCGTGTTTGTTTCTGGACTCCGCCACAACATGAAAGCCGCTGTAACACAAAAGACGCTAACTTTACCGTACCGTTGCCGTTGCAGCTGCAAGTGAATGATTCATTCCGCAGCAAATTGCAAGCGATAAACAACTTGCCAACTTCTTGCACAGTTGACCTTCAGTCCGAAGCCATTATCCTGTCAACCGGAGGCGTTGATGCACAGAACCATCCAACCTTTCATTCGAACGTCTTGGTGGTGTCACCCGACCGTTCCTCCTGGTTCTCCCTTCTCTTCTCTTCCTCTCTCCGCAACACCATGTGAATAATGAACCTTTGGTCGTTGGTTCCCTTTCGCATGCACTCTACCACGGCGAATGGTGCATAAATCATGCTATTGTGATGCTGCTTTTCGTTCCCTAGTTTAGCGCTTTCGAGTTTGTATTTCTTTTCCATACGAAGCGTACACTTTCGTTAGCTTCCACTATTGCAGCAGCAATAAAAACAAAACCGGATTAATTGCTAGCAAAAGCATCTCTGCACAAAAGCCACTCTCTTTTGCGCGAGGCAATTAGAGGGAAAAATAAAATAAAACTCGTAACATGGTTGGCCTGTTCGCTAACGAATAACAGCACTCTTTAGCAATGGGTAGAGTTTGCAACTGAAGCTGCGAAATAAGACAGAAGAGAGTATAATGAAATAAGCTCTTGTATCAAAAGGAATAACTTACTTACTATCCCAACATTTTTCTCTCCTTTTATGGTGGTCAGTGCGTAGCTTCAACTTGATTTTTTTTTTAACCGTTTCAGCAACAAAGCAAAATCGAAAAAAAGGTTATAAAACGGCAACAAACGGATGGCCGTATTCTAGCGTTGAATTTGCATACGACCCATTTGGAATCGTTTTTGTTCGCTTTTCGTTAGCGAGGAGATTCTTCCCAATGCCCTGTGGGCCTCGGTTTGCATTCACAAACAGTATCGTTTGCTATTACGTTTCTATTTTGATTCTATTTCATGAATTCTCTAATGGAATGCGTAATATGGTAATGAGGGGGTTTTTTGTTCCATGCATCAAGGGTTTGAGATTGTGCCGAAAGATTGGAATGGTTGCTTAATATTTGTAGGGGAACAAACACACATAAAATTCTTTATTAAACATGTAAATGTGATTTTACGTTGAAAACGTTAGTCTAAATAAGTGGGGAAAAACTGTAATGAAAATCGTGCCAAAACTCGTGTTTGTTTCTGGACTCCGCCACAACATGAAAGCCGCTGTAACACAAAAGACGCTAACTTTACCGTACCGTTGCCGTTGCAGCTGCAAGTGAATGATTCATTCCGCAGCAAATTGCAAGCGATAAACAACTTGCCAACTTCTTGCACAGTTGACCTTCAGTCCGAAGCCATTATCCTGTCAACCGGAGGCGTTGATGCACAGAACCATCCAACCTTTCATTCGAACGTCTTGGTGGTGTCACCCGACCGTTCCTCCTGGTTCTCCCTTCTCTTCTCTTCCTCTCTCCGCAACACCATGTGAATAATGAACCTTTGGTCGTTGGTTCCCTTTCGCATGCACTCTACCACGGCGAATGGTGCATAAATCATGCTATTGTGATGCTGCTTTTCGTTCCCTAGTTTAGCGCTTACGAGTTTGTATTTCTTTTCCATACGAAGCGTACACTTTCGTTAGCTTCCACTATTGCAGCAGCAATAAAAACAAAACCGGATTAATTGCTAGCAAAAGCATCTCTGCACAAAAGCCACTCTCTTTTGCGCGAGGCAATTAGAGGGAAAAATAAAATAAAACTCGTAACATGGTTGGCCTGTTCGCTAACGAATAACAGCACTCTTTAGCAATGGGTAGAGTTTGCAACTGAAGCTGCGAAATAAGACAGAAGAGAGTATAATGAAATAAGCTCTTGTATCAAAAGGAATAACTTACTTACTATCCCAACATTTTTCTCTCCTTTTATGGTGGTCAGTGCGTAGCTTCAACTTGATTTTTTTTTTAACCGTTTCAGCAACAAAGCAAAATCGAAAAAAAGGTTATAAAACGGCAACAAACGGATGGCCGTATTCTAGCGTTGAATTTGCATACGACCCATTTGGAATCGTTTTTGTTCGCTTTTCGTTAGCGAGGAGATTCTTCCCAATGCCCTGTGGGCCTCGGTTTGCATTCACAAACAGTATCGTTTGCTATTACGTTTCTATTTTGATTCTATTTCATGAATTCTCTAATGGAATGCGTAATATGGTAATGAGGGGGTTTTTTGTTCCATGCATCAAGGGTTTGAGATTGTGCCGAAAGATTGGAATGGTTGCTTAATATTTGTAGGGGAACAAACACACATAAAATTCTTTATTAAACATGTTAAAATGCGACTGATTGCTGGTTTAGCTGCAGCGTAAACGAAGAATGGATAGAAATGTTGGAAAATATGAATGAAAGGAAAATATGACCGACAAAAAGGCATAAGAAATATAGATATGGAAACAAAAAACCATTAGGACACGTCATAAAAAATTGGAACATTTAATTGAGAAAAAAAATGAGTGCTAGGATGTTGGCTTCCAAAACATAGAACGAACTCTACTAGTTCTACGGAGGCCTCACCATCATGTAGCGAATTTAACTCGCCAGGATTCGATAGGCTGGTCATGTCATGAGCATGGCACCGGACGACTCAGCCCGTAAAATCCATTTAGTCTGTCCACATGGACAGAAGAGGCGTAAGATATAGTGATGACATTCACTCAGCCGCTAGATCGCCCAGGATACTGGACTAGACCGAGAGCGGTATCAAGGATTGTTGCACCAGTAAGTAAATAAATAAACGAGTTACGTAACATAAATAAATAAAGTAAGTTGACTGGCTACGGAACGTTTGACATCATTTTTAGAACAACTTATTCTCAGCCAAATTTTATGCTCAAGAATTCTCTCAAATCTCTCACAAAAATAACTGTTTCATGTGATATTGAATAATATTTAAGTAATATTGTTTTTAACACGGTAATATGCTGTTCCTCTCCTAGCAAATAGGTAGATCAAGCAGGTAAGGATTCAGCAAAATAAACAGAGGTAAAAATCTGAATCGATCGATCGAAAAACGCGATCAAGAAATATTGCTCAGCAATTTGATAGTATAAATTATCCAGTAAGAATATGAATAAAGCAGTATTCTGAAAAAAAAAAAAACTCACATAAACTGTTTACTGATGTCGGAGATATCCTCCATTCTACAAATCAACCGGATCTACCGGTCTTGAAAAGTTGTGTAGGAGGTATTCTCTGGTTTTAACTAGTTGATTGGGACGAAACTGCTCAGAAACAGGTACAACGAATAAGACTCAACTTCTCAAGTTGACACTGTAATGTTATTAGAATAACACTTGGCTCAATATCCCATAATGTATTTAGGACATAGATGTTAGGAGATGTATTAGCCCTGATTCGAAATGGAGCTATGGGTTGATGCGTCCACCACAAAAGCAGATGTATTTTATTAGCAGACGATACTACTAGGCCTTGAGCGGTATCAAGGACTTTTGCAGCAGACCGTGAAACTTTTTTTTTTATCATTTATTTATAGAGGCTTTGGGTCTCATAGACCTCATTCGCCTCTTGAGCACCGTGAAACGACTGATAAGTAAGGAATTTATTACTTTACACTGTTTTACAGGCCAATTTGCAATGTTTGCATCATTTTTCTTTTCTGTAAAGGACTTTTTCACCATCCGCGGAGTAGAACTAGCTTTTGGATGGTGAAAAAGTCCTTTACAGAAAAGAAAAATGATGCAAACATTGCAAATTGGCCTGTAAAACAGTGTAACTCAAATTGAGTCCTTTACAATTTGTTTCGAGAATTCTCAAGCTAACATTAGCCTACCACAAAATCCTTCATACATGTCGGCATGTTTTTTGTGCCTTGCTTAATTTTTTTGGGGGTTTTCAATTCCATGGTAGCGAATTTCCATTTCACAGCGAATGTAAGTAATCGAGGACGAATTTTGGAAACGTGCCAACCAGTCATATTTGTTTTCTGAAATCAATCGATTCTGGAACATCGTGGTATGTATCACCATCCTTTCTGAGGCCCGTTGTATGGTGTGATGTGTCGTTTCGATGGAACCAACGATGGTTCATGTCATGTAGCATTATCCGATATTGTTTGCCATTGATCGTGCAAGTGGCGTCATACTTTCCTGTACATACACCGCATCAAAGTGTGACTTTGAGCGTGTAAAACAGCTCTACCAAGATCATATTTTGCGTATTAAAAACGACATGAATTGAGCATAGTTCATAATGAAGCAGTTTAAAATATTACGAATTTCAGGTAATACATTATTGGAATTAAAAAAAGGTTATTGTAAAGTTATACTACATACACACACGTGTATCATGGACAAAATGTGTACATCCTGTCCATCTAGACTACTCGTCACTACCCCTGTAACATTCGTAGCGCTAATGGACCAGAAACGATCTAATCTCCATACACGACGGTATAATCGCGCGGATCGTGTGACCGAATGGCGATGATTAGAGCACTTTTCGATGAAAGTATGATGTTTTGGAAAAAATAGCCGATGTTTTCCGTGTGTCAAAATCTGAATGTAAACAAAGTGCTACGGTTCCGCTGTGCAACACCGAGGTGCTGATCAGGTTAATGTGTGGTGCAAATAATCAAAATCGACCTTCGTTCGGCAATTTGGATGGATTCGGACATTGATTCGGTGAGAAAACTGAATGTGTGGTTGAAAAGTTAGATGGGTTGTATGGTGTGATGTGTCGTTTCGATGGAACCAACGATGGTTCATGTCATGTAGCATTATCCGATATTGTTTGCCATTGATCGTGCAAGTGGCGTCATACTTTCCTGTACATACACCGCATCAAAGTGTGACTTTGAGCGTGTAAAACAGCTCTACCAAGATCATATTTTGCGTATTAAAAACGACATGAATTGAGCATAGTTCATAATGAAGCAGTTTAAAATATTACGAATTTCAGGTAATACATTATTGGAATTAAAAAAAGGTTATTGTAAAGTTATACTACATACACACACGTGTATCATGGACAAAATGTGTACATCCTGTCCATCTAGACTACTCGTCACTACCCCTGTAACATTCGTAGCGCTAATGGACCAGAAACGATCTAATCTCCATACACGACGGTATAATCGCGCGGATCGTGTGACCGAATGGCGATGATTAGAGCACTTTTCGATGAAAGTATGATGTTTTGGAAAAAATAGCCGATGTTTTCCGTGTGTCAAAATCTGAATGTAAACAAAGTGCTACGGTTCCGCTGTGCAACACCGAGGTGCTGATCAGGTTAATGTGTGGTGCAAATAATCAAAATCGACCTTCGTTCGGCAATTTGGATGGATTCGGACATTGATTCGGTGAGAAAACTGAATGTGTGGTTGAAAAGTTAGATGGTGCAGTTTGTCGAGGCTGGAATGGATCGCATAGCCGGCTGACTCCCGAGGTGAACGGAACCGTCAGTGCCGCTGTGATGATGGTGTTTGTATTTGTTCCGGATCAGGTTAGTAAAGGAGAGTATTTTTGCATTAATCCATTCACACACAAGCTCCTTATGAACAGAAAATTTGGTCTGCATTTACTCTTAGGTAAACTTTGATGTGGCACACCGCAGTGATGGTTGAAACGCTGGAGAAGCGAACTCCTTCATCATCATCATAATTTATAAAACTGATCTCTAGATTCGTTCTGAACTGCTGAACATCAATTTGCACGGTAAGTACGCACCAATTTACAATGAAAATATTTATAAAATGGAAAAATACTAATTTTCTTTTCATCACAGCAAAAATCGCTGCACTCACACACACAAATCATTTACGCTTGGAAATGTGCTATGATCCCGGAAGAAGTAAAAGAAGAACATCTCGGTCGTCGTACGATACAACAAAAATCGCAGCATACGTGAGAACCACCGGTAGTTTAGTCCCATTTCAAAATCAACATTGTAACGCCGCATCGTTAACGGATAAAAACTACAAACAAACCAAAACAAACAAATACAGATGAATGACAGCAAAAACCCACAGTCTATTTAATCATCGCCGAAATTTTGAATTTGTCGTTATCGAAAAAATGAAGGCGTTACATACGTAACGTTTCGATTACGGCCTATTAAGATCTTCTAAAGCACCGACTAAGAGACCGTCGAGTTATGGTCTATTAAGGTCTAATTTCGTTCTAAAATGTTACCGGGGTATTTTCAGCGTGATTATGTTCTAAAACAGCGGTCTAAAAACCGAAGTTTTACACCGTATTTTTATCTACATCCTGCAATATTGCAATATTTTCCTTCTCCAAAATCATAATTGTTAAAATATCATTCAAAAATCGTCCACTTCCAAAGTTTCTCGTGTAACAACAGACAACATTACACCCAACTTAATCTTTCTTAAGACTTAAGATCCCCAAAAATGACACAAACAGTACGAACGTCATCGTTAAAGCCTGTACAACCCACGGTGACTAGGGTAAGCAAACAACAAATGTACCTTTCGCCCGTACCATTCATGAAATGGCATTTACTTTGTTGTGGAATATTAGTGAAATCTTTGAAAAAGAAAAAAGGCACCCATTCATTCTTTCTATACGTTCGTTTGGTTGGGCTATAAGAAGGTACTAAAATCTTTTCATCCTGCCACTGCCACAACCGAACGAAACGTATTTGGGACCCACCGTTTTGGGTGAGCAAACTCAACAAGGAGTGTCCACTTCGTTCCTTGCCGGCTGGGCTAAAGAACCGTCGTTGACTGAAGTGGATTTATTGTGTCGTTTTGCGTTCCGAGCCCGTGAACGATACACGTTGACGCTGGTTGGTAAAAACATTACAAAGCCCCGAATGCACATTATTTATTCGACCATGGAAGAGTCGTCGGGCGTATTTGATCGTAACCCTAAACAGCTTAAAGGACACCAAGGTACGCCTGTATTTGTGTGTGTACGTGTGTTTATGTTCGAAGGTGTACCGGCCATTTTATCCGGGCAGTGTTAACCTAGTCCGGGGGTCCGATTCGGTTCGATTCCGTTTCTGCCGGTAAAAGATGTTTGTTTTCTTAAATACATTCTCGACGTTCGGAAGCGAGGGACACTCGATCCGGTCTGACGTAACCTTCCCCGAAGGGACGACCTACGAGGGTACGGGACTTAGGTGAGTGTTTACACTCCACCCAGCAGAAACGTCCCATTTTTCCGTCGAGTTTATCGTGACGATAGAATTTTCTTCGCCGAATACAAACATAAAAGCCTCCAGGGCATAAGCATTTCGCAATCGGTTTGTCGCTTGTAGGTGATGTGTCGTAAATTGAGTTTTTGATTAGGAAATTGTAGATTGATTTTGCAAGCGTAGTAGGTACACGTTTTGCCTGAGGTGAATATTTTTAGCGATGAAAAGCGACTTTCCCTATTTTCTTATGAAACTTTGCTAATGATACTGATGCTTAAATCATTCAACAGATAGTCAAGTCTAGGGCTAGTCAAACATTTTCATCCTGCTCATGCTTCTCATTGTCGGCGTGTGCCAAAAAAACAATAGACCACCATTTTCCCAATTTCCGACAGATGAATAGCTCCCGCTTGAAGCAAGAAAGCAGACGAACAAATGAGTTTGAGGTGAAACTTTCGCAAATAATTGTGTTCGTTCGACCAAAGTTGAAAATGATAAGTTACACAGACAGTAGACAAATGGAAACCGACACTGAACGTGAGGAAAACCAGTACATAAATGTAGAACACAATGGTAGTAGATCTTGTCGGTCTGCATATGCACACAACATTAGCTACGAACGTTATGACAGGGCACATTTTCAACACATGCGAAAGATAATAGACTGACTTGCCCGAGGCGCACAGGCAAACCACAGCTACAAGAAGCGATGCAGACTATTTACACAGTTGGGAAGCATTAGGCGCATGAGATGGACAATGACGAAACTTGAGACGAAACTTTTGGAACAGCAATAAAACATTAACTTTATTTTTTGCATGTACTGATAAGGCAAATTTCAAATAAATAGCAAGTGAACATATGAAAAAGGAAACTTTAATATTATAATACTTGCAGCATTCGTAATATCACATTTCCTCATTGTGCGGACGGTAATTGGTCCATCGAAATCTTCATAGTAGTAGGAAATGAATCGAAACAAGGAAAATCCCCCAAAAATTGCCATCCAAAAGTCAACCTGTAACGGTCAAACGTCCATTCATTACTTATCTTCCCATAAAAAGGAGCCTCTATAACTGTATTTTGTTTCCCTTGTTTGTGGTGCGACTCGGAAGAGAATAAATGATTAGTATGCTAGTCCCGACAGCCACCCCAAAATCGATGGGCTGTCAAACGATGTGACATCGTTGCGAAGACACTTGCGCCTGGAGTCGAAGTGTATCGAACGATAACGTTAAAAGCGTCACGTTTGGTAGGTTTTTGTTTCCCTTGTTTGTGGTGCGACTCGGAAGAGAATAAATGATTAGTATGCTAGTCCCGACAGCCACACCAAAATCGATGGGCTGTCAAACGATGTGACATCGTTGCGAAGACACTTGCGCCTGGAGTCGAAGTGTATCGAACGATAACGTTAAAAGCGTCACGTTTGGTAGGTTTGCACAGATGACGATCGTTCATCGTGAGTAACCGTATCGTTGCCGAACACGTTGGTGGGCGTTGGGCGAGAAAGCGTGGGATTATTGTGATCAAACGATAACGTCCGGGTGATAATCGATGGATTTCAGATTGCTTCAATCGATAGTGTAGGTGAGGACGGTTCTACAATGTGAGATGTATGCAAGACACCTTTAACGAAGAGTTTTTTTGGTTAGAGACACAATTTCATTTGTCTGGTAAGATAACTGATGATATTTATACAATATATTTTTAGTAAAATCATAAAAGTTAAAATAAAAAATAAAGACTCCAGACACTTTACGAAGCATCTCTAGATGCTTAAATCCAAAGACTAACATTAGGAACATTGTAACAGTAAACTACTACTTGAATACTTTTTGTAGGCTATCAAAACCATCTAAATATTACATATGCAATTGCGGGATTAATTATGAAAGAAGTAGGAATCATCATCCATAAGGCCTCGCCTATCAAGATACTTTTTCGTACTAAGGGCCTCACCTAAGGAACATCACCGACCATGGAACCTGCTCTACCAAGAGAACTCGTCCTTTTAGAGACATTTGCATCCAAGGAACTTCAGATACTTATTCTAGAGACCTTACTGTCCAAAGGGTCATGCGATAAAAGAGAAAATAGTCTAAGAGATCTTGCTGTTGAAAAACCGGTAGATAATTTCAAAAATGTCCAACCTAAAGAGGAGTCTTGATGCACTATGAAATATTAAGCTTTTCTTGTCGAAGCAATCATGTTGTGAGTTCATAAAATCATCCCATAAATACTTGAATACGCTAACCTGAGACGTACATTTTTATTGAACTCACGCACGTCACGATCTATCAGGACGTACCGTATTGTTAAGCTTCTCTGTAGTCTTTCACGAACTGAAAGCACTCGTTCGGATGTGCTCTTTCAGATAGACACGAATGCGACCGATGAATGAATCACGAAAATTGGTAAACACTGCCGCTACACAACGAAGAATCGGTGGCACCTAGCACCGGCGAGGCCATGTAATCCCATAATCCTTTCCCGACACCCCGGGTCTTGTAGCTGGTTTGCACCACACCTTCGATGGGCGGATGTTGCAGAAACTTTTATATCGTTCACGTTCATACCTGGACCCCGAGGCATGGCTCTAATTAATTGCTTACTGTAGTGGTAAGGAAGCGTCGGCAAACCGGTGAGCGAATTAGCGTCACCATTAGTGGAACCGGGACGCTGTAGTCACAACCAAACACACCACCAACTAGCGGCAAAAAAATAACTGCCAAACGTGATGCTAAATTACGTACCGAGTTGGTACGCGCACGATGTTGGAACAAATTTCGGATGATGCGATTATACTTTGCGGATCCTTCCACTAATGATACTTGACGAATGGCGGTATGGTTCAGGTGTGCAACATGCTTTTGCGTAGGAAGCGTGTGCCCGCGGTCGAGTGTGTGGCAATGGGATTAATTGAAGCGTCAGTTTGGTACCTCGAAAAGGCAGGCAGGCAGTGTCTGTGTGTTTGAAAACCACGATCACCTAATTGCGTTGAATTGGAAATGGAAAAAGGGTGGGCTTTGTGGTGGGCTGTGAAGAAGGTTGGATAAGTTGTAAGCGGAGTAGATGAGATGAGTTTCGAACTTGAAGCATTCTTAGAATAAATAAAACGAGTTGAAACAGGAAGTATGAGCACTGTAACCTTCTTTAGAGGGTACCAGTAAGCATTAGATATTGTAAAGAAAAATAGACATAAATTATTCAGAAAATAGAAACAAATTCAACAGCACATTGACTACAACCGTCGGTATGTCGAGAACCTTCAGCTAAACCGAATGCAAATTTTATTTATTTTCCTCATTTTCGTGCGTTATTAAGTACAACGTGCAGAAAAACGAAAAAATACTCTATTGCCATAGCAAAACAGTGCGCACGGTGTGAAGACAATTTCAGCCATGCTTCAGATAGAATTACATAGACGCAACAAAATTGATCTCTCTTCCTTTATGTTTGCGGAAAAAGACACCACTTCAACAGGGAAATGGAAGGAAGAAAAATGAGCCGAATTTAAAGATGCTGCTTTCGCGAGCGGGTCGAGCACGAAACTTGAGCTACGCGAAAGCTAGTACTATTACGCGCAGTTTACACACCGGTATCTATTTTCCTTGGTAAAGCAACAAACAAAAAAAAAAAGCCACACTGGAGAGCCCTCAAGTGGGCCAAAGAAGAAAAGCTGCTTTCATTGAGCAAATGTTTCATCTCCTCTATGGGTGGCTGACAACCGGCTAACGTCGTTTCATCATCTCGATAGCTAGTCTCCTGGTACTCGATTTCGCACTGTCGGTATGGTGACAAAAGGAGGGAGAGGGAGAAAAAAATTAAAGTAAAATTTGAATTCCGAATATGAAGCGACGAGCTATTGCTTTTTTCTTTGCCTTTTGCCGCCAACCGTAATAAAGATTTCAAAATATCGCGTCAAGTCACGAACGCAATGTGGGGAGATATGATTCCCAATGGTTAAGGACAGGAAATCCTTCTTTGATGAAGGTTAGACCTGTTATGACATGAAACAATGGAAGCAAGCGTAAGAAGCAAGTTGAACAAATGCACATTCTGTGTTGCGAATGGTTCTAATAGCGTGTCTGTTGGTGTAACTCCTCTTGAGATATAGTTTTAATGGGTAAATTTAACTATTTGTTCATTGTTCCACGTTTTGGTAGTTGGGAGCAATAGCTTGGTGATTTATTTATAATAAAAAATTGTATTGTAAAGTTAAGTTAGTTAAGTAATTTTCAAAAAAGCAGGGAATTAACAAAAAATACTACCAACTGATGCAAGTAACGCACAGCATTGTCAACGACAACATCAATATGTCACAGAGTCGCCAATAGACGACGACCAAAAACTGGCACCAAGACACGCAGGGTACAATGCACAACTTTTAACCAATCAGTTCATGAACTTCGTACCCGAGTCAATCAAACAAAGGACAATATGCTTTGTGCGAAAATCGTCCAGCTCGGTAAGTTTTTCCTTTGCTGTGGCTAGTTTGTGACCATTTCTGCTCGATGTTGACGCTATGATGGACCTACATCTAGCACCAGCACAACAATATCAAATTCCAAGGCTTTCCATTAAATCTATACCAAAATGTGTACCACAGAGAAAAACAGGAAAGCCGGTTTTCTATTTTTCACAAGATTACTGAACACGGTTACAACAACAAAAGGAACGAATAAAGTACAAAGCGAAGCCAGGAAAAATACGTCATTCGTGCGCGTCGTATTCGTCCTGTGTCCTGTGGCTCGTTATTTAGCTCGGGCACGTCCTTAGTCACGATGACTCTAACATAGCAAAAGAAAACAAACTAACCAACTTTCTTATTTTTTTTGTCACACAAACCTCCCCAGACGCTGTCCATGAGACTAAGTTCCTAGTAAGCGATTGCTCACAGTTTTCTCCTATAGACCTCGTCTATGGAACACAATAGTAAGACGACTTTGGAGATAATTTTATTTTCGTATCTTCCCCAAACAAACAGAACTTGGTGTAGTCCTGTTGCTAGTTTTGCTCCTCCCCCCAGACACGAGACGAGCACAAAACTTTGGCGCCATACGATATTACGAATTATACAAAGTAGGAAACAATTCGTTATTCTACGCTGTGTCTTGAAAAGAGTGAATGACGCCAACCAGCCCTTGCAGCACAGCTTCAGCTTCACAGTGTCAAATCGTAGCGATGGCAGGAAAGCGATGTTTTCATTGCGAATAAAAGATGGTAATAAAATCGCAATAAATGGGTTACGATTTATGTTTGAACCGTATGGTTATGTATGGCTGCTGTTGCTGCTGCTGCCATCATTAGTATTCAAAGCCTGTATGGGATGGGGGGCGGCCCGGTGGTGATGCGACAGCGGCGCCGGTCTTCACACGGCAGGACCGGGGTTCAAGTCTCATCTAGGCCGTTCCCCCATAGTGAGGATTAACTAACCAACTATGCAGTATCAATTAGTCTAGTAAGCCAGAAATGGCAGGCATGACCTTAAGAGGTTGTTAGGCCAAGAAAGAAGAAAGAAGAAGATGGGATGGATTTTGATTCGGTGCTCGGTGCCGGTTTTAGTACCGACATACTTCGAAAAAGTTCGAATTGATGTTTGATGTTTGCTTTAACAGACTTTGTTCACTCTATATGTTTTATGTGCACAATGTGTTTTATGGTATTGATTAATTCCAAAGGATTGCAACCTGTGCAGCTGATGTATGTATGTATCGACGCAAAATACTTTCAATTCCTGGTTGTTTGATTTTTTGGTGTAAATCCAATTCTATGGCTTTAATTATGTAGCATTGTATGACTGTTTTATAAATATTTAGTAAAAAAACTTACAAATTTGATAATCGAACTTCGATGATCTTTGTCTTAGTGTTACAATTTCTTGAGGCCTGCAATTTCAGCCTCCATAGCATTCAAATGGGCACGTGAGACATGTTAGGGCAAAGTTAATTTAAATAAATTAGGTTTTGAGATGGTGAAAGATCAGTTTTTTCTCTGTACAAACCCAATGGAAGCTACAGACAGTAGAATCCTATCCTAGCCTAACCTATACTAACAAGCCAACTACATGGTATCCGTAATCCTACTATGCATGACCAAACAGGTCGTCAAGTCAAGAAGAACAAGACTGCACAGATCATCTGGAGAAGTACTTATAAATACTGGATTCTGCTTCAGCCTACTTTAAACTAAATAGAAATAAGCTGTGAAAGCAAAAGAGATCTATCGTATCACTCTTAATGACCGGTCGAGTAGAATACTTACTTACTTACTTATTAGGCGCTACAACCGCTTCGCGGTCTTGGCCTGCTGCAACAATCCTCGATACCGCTCACGGTCTAGCGCCGTCGTCTGCCAATCCATTATCCCGGCCGTTCTGGCGGACGCATCAACGCCATCACTCCATCTCAGTTTGGGCCTACCACGTCTCCTCTGTCCATGTGGACGGTCTAAAAGGACTTTACGGGCTGGGTCGTCCGGTGCCATTCTCATGACATGACCAGCCCACCGGAGCCTGGCGAGCCTAATTCGCTGCACGATGGTAAGATCACCGTACAGCTCATAGAGCTCGTCGTTGTAGCGGCTCCTCCATTGTCCTTCCACACATACGGGGCCAAAAATCCTTCTGAGCATCTTCCTCTCGATCGCGGCTAAGAGGGTTTCGTCAGTTTTGGACAAAGTCCATGTCTCAGAGGCGTATGTGAGTACTGGGACTATGAAGGTTCTGTACAGTCCCAGCTTCGTCCGTCGCGACATGTATTTTGAGTGGAGAAGTTTCCTCAGGCTGTAGTATGACCGGTTGGCAGCCAGCACCCTTGCGCGCAACTCAACGTCTATGTTGTTGTCGGTGCTGACTTTTGACCCCAGAAAGGTGAAGTTTTGGACGACTTCGAAGGTGCGATCACCTATCTGTACATCGTACCACAGAGGAAAACAGGAAAGCCGGTTTTCTACTTTTCACAAGATTACTGAACACGACTACAACAAAAAAAGGAACAAATAAAGTACCAAGCGAAGCCAGGAAAAATACGTCATTCGTACGCGTCGTTTTCGTCCTGTGTCCTGTGGCTCGTTATTTAGCTCGGGCACGTCCTTAGTCACGATGACTCTAACATAGCAAAAGAAAACAAACTAACCAACTTTCTTTCTTTTTTTGTCACACAAACCTCCCCAGACACTGTCCATGAGACTAAGTTCCTAGTAAGCGATTGCTCACAGTTTTCTCCCATAGACCTCTTCTATGGAACACAATAGTAAGACGACTTTGGAGATAATTTTATTTTCGTATCTTCCCCAAACAAACAGAACTTGGTGTAGTCCTGTTGCTAGTTTTGCTCCCCCCCAAAACACGAGACGAGCACACAAAACTTTGGCGCCATACGATATTACGAATTATACAAAGTAGGAAACAATTCGTTATTCTACGCTGTGTCTTGAAAAGAGCGAATGACGCCAAACGAGCCCTTGCAGCACAGCTCCAGCTTCACAGTGTCAAATCGTTGCGATGCCAGGAAAGCGATGTTTTCATTGCGAATAAAAGATGGTAATAAAATCGCAATAAATGGGTTACGATTTATGTTTGAACCGTATGGTTATGTATGGCTGCTGTTGCTGCTGCTGCCATCATTAGTATTCAAAGCCTGTATGGGATGGGGGGCGGCCCGGTGGTGATGCGACAGCGGCGCCGGTCTTCACACGGCAGGACCGGGGTTCAAGTCTCATCTAGGCCGTTCCCCCATAGTGAGGATTAACTAACCAACTATGCAGTATCAATTAGTCTAGTAAGCCAGAAATGGCAGGCATGACCTTAAGAGGTTGTTAGGCCAAGAAAGAAGAAAGAAGAAGATGGGATGGATTTTGATTCGGTGCTCGGTGCCGGTTTTAGTACCGACATACTTCGAAAAAGTTCGAATTGATGTTTGATGTTTGCTTTAACAGACTTTGTTCACTCTATATGTTTTATGTGCACAATGTGTTTTATGGTATTGATTAATTCCAAAGGATTGCAACCTGTGCAGCTGATGTATGTATGTATCGACGCAAAATACTTTCAATTCCTGGTTGTTTGATTTTTTGGTGTAAATCCAATTCTATGGCTTTAATTATGTAGCATTGTATGACTGTTTTATAAATATTTAGTAAAAAAACTTACAAATTTGATAATCGAACTTCGATGATCTTTGTCTTAGTGTTACAATTTCTTGAGGCCTGCAATTTCAGCCTCCATAGCATTCAAATGGGCACGTGAGACATGTTAGGGCAAAGTTAATTTAAATAAATTAGGTTTTGAGATGGTGAAAGATCAGTTTTTTCTCTGTACAAACCCAATGGAAGCTACAGACAGTAGAATCCTATCCTAGCCTAACCTATACTAACAAGCCAACTACATGGTATCCGTAATCCTACTATGCATGACCAAACAGGTCGTCAAGTCAAGAAGAACAAGACTGCACAGATCATCTGGAGAAGTACTTATAAATACTGGATTCTGCTTCAGCCTACTTTAAACTAAATAGAAATAAGCTGTGAAAGCAAAAGAGATCTATCGTATCACTCTTAATGACCGGTCGAGTAGAATACTTACTTACTTACTTATTAGGCGCTACAACCGCTTCGCGGTCTTGGCCTGCTGCAACAATCCTCGATACCGCTCACGGTCTAGCGCCGTCGTCTGCCAATCCATTATCCCGGCCGTTCTGGCGGACGCATCAACGCCATCACTCCATCTCAGTTTGGGCCTACCACGTCTCCTCTGTCCATGTGGACGGTCTAAAAGGACTTTACGGGCTGGGTTGTCCGGTGCCATTCTCATGACATGACCAGCCCACCGGAGCCTGGCGAGCCTAATTCGCTGCACGATGGTAAGATCACCGTACAGCTCATAGAGCTCGTCGTTGTAGCGGCTCCTCCATTGTCCTTCCACACATACGGGGCCAAAAATCCTTCTGAGCATCTTCCTCTCGATCGCGGCTAAGAGGGTTTCGTCAGTTTTGGACAAAGTCCATGTCTCAGAGGCGTATGTGAGTACTGGGACTATAAAGGTTTTGTACAGTCCCAGCTTCGTCCGTCGCGACAGGTATTTTGAGTGGAGAAGTTTCCTCAGACTGTAGTATGACCGGTTGGCAGCCAGCACCCTTGCGCGCAACTCAACGTCTATGTTGTTGTCGGTGCTGACTTTTGACCCCAGAAAGGTGAAGTTTTGGACGACTTCGAAGGTGCGATCACCTATCTGTACATCACCCCTGCGTAAATCAGTTTTTGTTAGCAGGGCCGCTGGTAGTGCCACCATCAATTTGGTTTTTACCTCGTTGATCTCGAACCCGAGGAGTGCCGCATGCTCGATCCTTTGGTATGCTTCTGCTACATAGGAGAGCCTCAAACCAATGATGTCTATGTCATCAGCGTATGCCAGGATCTGGAGTGACTTATAGAAGATGGTCCCCGAAGTTTCCACCTCCGAGTCTCGGATGGCCCTCTCTAGCGCCAGATTGAATAGGAGGCAAGCAAGCCCGTCTCCCTGGCGCAGACCCTTGGTGGTAGCAAAGGGCCCTGAGAGTTTTCCATCCACCTTCACCTGGCATGTGATGTTGGTCATTGTCATACGTACAAGCCTGGTAAGCTTGGCCGGGATTCCAAATGAGCTCATTGCGTCGTACAGTTTTACCCTGGCTATGCTATCGTATGCGGCTTTAAAATCAATGAAGAGATGGTAGGAGTGTAGCTGCTGCTCCGCCATCTTCTCCAAGATTTGCCGCATGGTGAAAATCTGGTCAGTGGTTGATTTTCCGTTTCGGAATCCTCTCTGATAGTTTCCAACTATCTCTTCAACGAATGGGACAAGTCTGTCTTGTATTATTAGGGAGAAAATCTTGTAGGCGGTATTCAACACCGTAATACCGCTGTAGTAGAGTAGAATACCTGTTCAATTATCACTTCTTGTGTATCGTATATCTTTATCGTCATAACAAAATACGTACTTTTTTTAAAATGAATCTTTGAAATTAGTAAGGATACTTAATCGGATGCTGAAATATCGTCGACGTCGACAAAGTCGACATGCCCATTTAACATATTTAATCGTGACTGTTGCCAAGTCGATCAAGCTCTTTTTTTTTAATCCTGATAAGCTACATTTCCTTTTTCCTTTTTTCATAAAAAAATTTCCATAAAAAAATAATAAACATCATTGAAAAAAAAAAGACAAGCTCACACATGTTGGCAGGATAAAAAAAATACACACGTAAACAGCACAATGTATCGGTTAATTACAATAAAACAATCTCAACCAACCAGCGTCTGTTGCATATTAATGATCGCGTTTGAGGCCAGAGCGTAGTAAAAATAATCCTCTTTATACTTTGTATATCAGTTCCCATAAGTTTTTGTGTATGTGTGCGCTTATGGTACAACATTGAAATGACGCATCCGGTACGTGAAAAATGTTAAATTTTCATTTTAAACGATTTTCATCACCGTTTCAAGCCAATCCCTTCAATCTCGTACATGAGCCGGTATTAATGTTGCGAAAGGCATAACGCCAGCTGTATCAATAATTTAATCAATCGTAATTCGATTCGAACCTAACCCCCCCCCCTCACCAAACGCAATAACCCATTTCGAATTGAGTTTCCCGTAGCGATAGGTTAAAAGCATACATTTTAAGCACCATTTTGCTTGGCGGGTAGTGGCACTGTACGATATGAGACGCTAGGGTAGGGTGAGTTCCGGTCCGAAAATAAAAATCACTCTATCATCAGCCATTTCCGACCATTTTCAGCATTATGTAGGTTTTACTTCTCATTTAGCTGTTTTTGGTTTTGTTTTCGTCCCTCGTTGGAAGCTGTTTGCAGCCAAAGTCCTGGCAATAAAAAAGCAACACGTTTTCCCACAACACTTTATGGTTAATGTGTCATTTTATGTAACACCTCTCTCTCTCTCTCTCTCGCTTTTTATCACTCTTCCTCTCTCTCGCTCTCTCGCTCTGTCTCTTTCCATCCCATTTCTGTAGTGCATAAATTTCACAGCATATCGCTGTACCCGGTGTAAAATGAATTTGCTTGTTAATGCCACTGTCCGATGGTAAAATCGATAACAGGATGGACCACTGTTTCCGGCGGGGCACGCGAAACACGAAACGAACCAAGTTCCCCAACGCCCAGTCAGTGGATTTTTGTCCTGACGTAAGACGATCAGTATAACCGGCAGATTTATGATAATGGTATGCGGTTACCGGGCGGGAGAGCAATTACAATTTTAGCCGCTTTCGGGGCCACACACCGATACTACCAAATGACCCCTATTTGAAGTTAATCCTCGCTGGAAGGAGCGATAAAAGGAGCAAGAGAGAGAGAGAGAGAGAGTCGCGTCTTTCGTGTCGAAGGTTTTGTTCGAGGGACCAAGCGGAAACGGCAACGAAAGGATTATTTTCTCACGTTTTACGCCTGTGGAAATGATAAGAACGGTAAAGCTGCACAGCTGCCAAGAGCCATTGTGTGTGTGTTGGTGTATAATGTTGTGATAGGTTAGGATCATTCTTTCGTTCTGTTCGGGCGAAAGCGAACCAAGTTGCGTAATGATCGCAAAGCAAATGATACAGACGCCGCTTGCGTCTGTGCGTAATAGCTAGCCGGCAAACAAATTATGTTTTAATTATTAATTGGATGGTTTAATCGCATCCAGTAAATGTTGCTTTTGGTTCGAGAACATTATAGAAATGGTACGGATGCACATTAGGGAATTACAAAGAGAAAAAAGAGACCTATTTACAAGAATTATTCACAAGGATACCCAAGGATACAGGGATTATTTCATATGATATAATATTAATGTCTAAACTTATCATAAAATAGTAGCAAGAATTACTATACGCTAGTAACTGTACGTTTTTATTCAGATAAGGTTATTAAGGGACACATTTTAAAGGACACTTTAAAGTTTGTTCCTAAACGCTCTCAATTTATGCAACCATCACCCATGCAAATGTATAACAATGTGAGCCAATTGATAAGATTACTCAAAATTTCAATCTTTTGACTACGGCAAACATTCAGGCCGATTTTTATGAATTGTTTACGTACAAAATCCATTTTTGGCAGCTGTTGCTAGCGGCGAACGGCACGTCAACACCGCGGATTATGCATACGACATCGCTACATATATTCATTCAATGTTCCCAAAAGCACAATGTTGCATTAATATTCAAAGCGTAGCGGTGTGCGGTGTTCTTCGTGCCACGCCGTACGGAACACACCTGATGATGATGTCTGATAACACGCGAAGCGGACGAGAGTTTCCCGACGAGCGCGTCATATGGAAACTGTTCCGAGATCACAACGCAGCAATATCCGGCAGCGGGTTTGATAAGACATAAGCATCCCATGAATAGGAGCAGAAATCATAAAACATGACACACAAATGGTGAGGTGACATCTAACGCTGATAAGCTTCTTACAAGAGCAAAACAAAAGGAAATAAATCATACCAAACAATGTGAAACCTTTAGCCTAAAATTATTTGAAATGCATGATATGTGTGGATGTTATCATTTGCATACATAATATGTTCGGTAGATCATAAAAAGAAATAGAATAGTAAGACTAATAAAAATGAGAAATCTAGTCTAGAAAATATTGAAATCTAAGTCAGTTTTTTTTTTGGTATGTGTTCTGATATTTTGCAGCTAAAATGCTACTAGCTCTGCATACAAACTTAGGGGCAGAACTAGCCAGCGTCAAACGGGTAGAATTTTATTCAAGCAAATACCTAAAATAAGATTCGAACAGATGTCTCTCGTTTGGTTTTTTTTACGAGCTTCTTTAACAACGTTGGCTCATGTCACTGATGCTTTAAACATGTAAATTAAAAAATAAAAAAACATAATAAAATAATTAATATTGTCTAGATGTGCATTTTACACTGTTATATAGCCTTATATCTTTATTTCTGGTATGTTTAAGCACAATTTTTCTACCAAAAAAATATGCATTTTTTTGACGTGCTTTTCAAACCAACTGTCAAAACACTATGTCAGTTGTCAAACGTTTCGGGTTGAGTAAATTCTGTAAACTCTGTTGTTTGTAATCTTTATTAACGACATAGTCAATGTGCTTCCAGATTGCTTCAAACTACTTTATGCTGACGACTTGAAAATATTTATGCCTGTTTCTGATCCTGACGACTGTGCTGTCCTTCAAAACTGTCTGTCTGTCTTTTTATCGTGGTGTTTTACGAACCTAATGAGTGTCAACGTCAATAAATGTTCTGTAATATCGTTCTACAGAATTAGATCACCTACCGTATATGACTATAAGCTAGACGGAATTTCAATTCCTCGAACCAACGTAGTTCGCGATTTAGGAGTTTTGCTTGATAGTAGGTTGACACTGCAAGATCACTACGAATTAATTATGTCGAAAGCTTTCCGTTTATTAGGTTTTGTTTTACGCGTTGGTAAAGATTTTTGGGACCCTAATAGTTTAAAATCTCTCTTTTGCACAATAGTTAGACCGACACTTCGCTAGTATTATCTGGACTCCATCTCAGCAATATCGAATCGACAGACTAGAATCCATACAGTAAAAATTTTCTCGTAAACGATTTAAGCTTCTACCGTGGTCCCGTGAAGCAGCGTACCCTTCCTATCGTGCTAGGTGCCTTTTATTCGGACTGGAATCTCTGCAACATAGACGAATGACGGCTCAGTGTATTTTTTTCATAAGCTGACCACCGGAATAATCGACGCCCCGTACATTCTTAGCAAAATTAATTATCAGGCTCTTAGCAGGTATTTAAGGCCCCGACCACTGTTCTACACAGAATTTAGATTAATAGAGTTTGATGCGAACGAACCTTTACTTAAATTGACCAATGAGTACAACAGCTTAAATTTCTCAGTAGATCCCAGTATAAGTGTTATTAATCTTAAAATAATTCTGCGAGGTAAATTTTAAAAGAAAACTTTTTTGTGATAATGTTTGTTCATATTCTGGATGATTTATGTTTCTTGTTTTATTATGTTTTGTTATGTAGGCCGCATCAGACCAGATAACTTTTTTGTAAATAAATTTATTAAATAAAAAATAAATAAATGGTTTAATAAACGGTTATTAAAAATGTTCAGATTTTCAAGCTTAAGTTATCATAGACCTCATTAATATATTCTTTTGACTTTGGTGTCTGACATGAAAAGGAGTCGTAGGCCTCATCCTTATCCATTTTTTTTTCCTATTCGTTTCTTCATCTTAATTATTGTTACAAACGCAATGTGCTTTTACCCCGTGTTGACTTTGATCTGATGTTAACAGTCCTACACTCCTGTGTACACAGTCGCTGTTATCAATAAAAAGTTTATTGCGCCATTTTACACATCTTACTGTTACCGCTGTTAGTGAAAAATTAATGTACTTCGATACATAATGAAAAGCCCTTCATCTCCTTAGAATCCTCATCTCCACATTGGTAAGCTGTTCTACTTTGTGGTTGCAATAGGTGACACACTACATGGTATGATTTATCGCAAAGCTCCCACAAATGTCTGCCTAGCACACATGCCCAAGACTGCTTCAATGCGTACCGCGTGCAGGGTGTCAGAAAGCAATTTTCCAGGTGTTCCAGGAAAATAATACGCTCGTTTGCAGAACCGACAGAAAGGGCAACAACAACGTAATTTTGCTTGCCCTACTTAACCCATGGTAAGAACGGGAACCTGCTGTGTCTTGTTTCTCTCGCACCGTGCACCAAACCAAAGCACAAGTTCAGATTTCTTCCTCAAAGGCAACTGGTAGTTTATCTTACACCTCACCTTACACCGACAAAAGGTTGACTTATGTCGGAACCGATATTTGCTTTTGTGCAGCACCTATTATACGATATAGCACGGTAGAAAGGCTACGGTAAATATTATCTTTTCATTAAGGTTTGTCTCTCCAACCGATGTCGAGTCGGTGCCGTTTTGTGGTCTTCATTTCCACTGTTAATCAGAATGCAGGTCGGTTGTAGCATAGAGAGGAAATCGTTAAGATTTTTTTTTGAGTGCAGAACTTAAGTAAAACTTACACTTTTAGCTGGTCACATACGAACTCTTCCGACAGCCAGTACGAAGCCGCACAATGGAGAACTTCATAATATGCTCTTTCACTATCATTTACCAAGGAAAACACAGAGATGCAAAATAATCAATACACCAACCGCACACGTAACATGTGGGCTCTTACACGTCCTCACACCAGCGAACCCGTCCGTACACACCAGCCAGACTTGCATGCAGAATGTGAGCAGAGCGTTTTTGTTAATCATATGGTACCCTGGTGCTGGTGAATCGCAAAGTCTCTTCGTTATTAGCTAGTCATCTGGCTAGTTTCCTGCTGCAGAGAAAACCCACACAACCCCATGTGTGCCATGTGGATGGGCGAGAATAGTTGAACGTTACAGACACATGCCCATCCTCCACAGGCCGGTATTATCGATGGTACCGAGTTCCATTAGGCACACACTTTGCGTCGTGATGCTGCACGAGTTCATTTTAGGAGTGCACATTAAAGGACAAAAACGTGGGTAAGGCGCGAAACAGTACGAGAAGAACGTGCGCACATGTGTACGACGACAACGACAACGACGACGACGACGTACGCGTAAAGCTTCGCGCTGTGGGTGTTGGTGTGCCGTTGGCATTGATGTTGATATTTGGTTAGGTCAATGCTAAAAGCAGCGAAGGTTTAAGTTATTCATCACGTTTCCGGTCGAAAGGTTAACGAATGTTTTGATGGGAATGCTTTCGAGCGTGAACGTGAGTGTTTTTGGGGTGCCGATGCGAATGGCGGCAAAACATACACACTTGCCAAAGCAAGGATTAAGGAAGTTGACTTTAAAGAGCGGCTGGTTTGGTACAATTTTAATGAAATAAGAACGATGTTGGTTGTACAAGTCAATAATATTTATGTTTATTTATATATTATTTTCAACTATATTATGTTTCAAAAACTTCAAAAGTTAGTTTCAAGAAGCAATATTTAATTACTTTCATTTGTAAATATTTTTTCAGTTTTAAAACAAGTGAATAAGTTTGACACTTCAGGAGAATCAGCTTCACGGTTGATGGAGACGCCTGGTTGTTCAAGTCATAACGTAAAAATGTGACTTGTGTGTTGTAAAAATGTTTACTCGATGGCCCTGTGTATCCATCAAGTCATCTACTGTTTTTATCATCGTGTATTTTAAATAGAGACAAAATATTACAGCGTTATAAGTTAACAAAATGATAATAAATTGTTGAGTTTTTTCATACGTTGCAGTTCGTCCTTGAGCGTAAAAGTACATATACTGAGACATCACTTCTTGGGCACGACGAACAAATGTCTAGTAGGCATATCCCGAAAAACCTACAGTGTTACAAGTCTATTCTAATGCAAACCTTATTGTTGCTTATTGTTTGCTGCTTCCATAGTTGGGAGCCTTTAATATACAGGTCGGAGCAGTCTGAACCGTGAAAATGTTCCCTGGATAAGAAGGAATTCTGCTTCTTCTCTGGCTCTACAACCTCAGAAGGTCTTGATCTGTTATTTCTAGCTTTCTGTGACTTGGTTTCACCCGTAGCTAGATAGTCAATCCTGCGGAAAACAAGGACATTGTTATGCTAAACTCAACATTACTTATTGAGACGAAGTCGTTTAATTAAAATGTTTAGACAGGTAAACCTTTATCGAGGAACCTTAACCAAATATTCTGTAGTCAGGAAGGCTTAGCAACAGATCGCTATAGATCTAATAATAACTTTAAAATTGCAGAAATGCAACTTTAATAAAGTCATAGCTGTAAGTGACAGATAATTGCCGTAAAGCTGCAAAACACCGAGCGACAACATTTCTGTAGAATGCTTTTTCAACGAAGAATTTGAAGAAAATATAATCTATTGAGTCGTTCAATGTAAGTCTATTTATTTAATGTGCTAAAACAGGAAAAACCTTCTCCGCATTATAGAAAATAAAACTCCACGAGCAACTTCAAGTATTATACGTAAGTTGAAACACAAAAATAGAACCACAAGGAAAAATCCTTCGTTCAATTGATGGAAGGAACCAATGTCAACCGAGCAAACAAAATAAATTATCGAATTTCGAAATCCACAGCACTTCAAAGCAGTCAATCCGACCCATCAATCATCAGGATGGAATTTAAAAACAAAAACCCAGTTCACTCTTCTCGCACACATTCCCCGATCCTTCGTCTACACCAACCAATCGCTACGATATCGACACAAATCAAATTCACCTACCTTCATCATCACCACATTCGGTGACGGCGTCCTCGGCAGTATCATTCTCGCTCGAATGAGCTTCCTTTGCCTTTGCCGGTGTGCCTTCCCGCTGGCCGTTGATGCGCTCGCCGGTCGCCAGTTTAGTGACACTTTTAATTTTCCTCCCCCAACCCCCACGACCGCCATTATCACGTTTCCCACTCGTTGACCGTTCGCCCATTTCACTTTCCCCCGGTGCCATTCCCCCATCCGCGTTTGCTTCTTCTTCGTCTGCACCGTTCGCACCGACAGCATTTTTTCCCTTGCGTTTAAATGTCTTCAGCCAGCCGCACAAATTCATCATTCAACCTGATGCCGATGTTGCCGATGCCCGTGCCGGTGGCCGAAGGAGCGAAGGATAGCGAATTTTCACCACAACCACGGGCCACCTCACGGGTGACGAAATGTCAGCGATACGCGTGTTGTTCACCCATCGATGCTGACACGGTGTCGACCATGGTTTTGGGCTTGGAGCGGCTTGATGCCGGAACGATTGGAAAGCAGACGGGAACGATCGATTTTCAAACGCTACACATTGCCGGCTCGCGGGATAATGACGGCGAACGGTGGCTGGGTATGGTTAGATTCCGACTCAATGCTTGCTTGACACGATTTCTCGACAACTTCCGGCCGGGTGGACGGAGGAACTAAATCGGAATGCTTGCGAGAAAACGATCACACAGTACGTGGAACTGATTATGTTCTGTCATTAATCGCTGTTATCGTGAATTTCCATTTCTATAGTTGGATGTTTACTTATGGTCTGCAGTTTGTATACTATAACTAAAAAAAAACTTAATGTTGTAAAATAAAGCACAGTTTCCGCAAGTTTTTCCATACCACCATTCAACAAACAAGATAAAAATGTTTCTCCCTTTCCACGCTGGACGATTATAAATTTAAAACTCTAATCAAAACTAACGATCGATCGACCGTTTACATTCTCCCCACAGGGAGCGACACAGACACCAGGGAAACGAGATTTCATGCCTTTTGCAATTCAATTCCAACCCAATCAATCATCCGGACGGGCTGAGATTTGAATTCCCTGTCGGTTTCCGTCCGGTCACGCCACCAGCGTCCAGCCGTTCGGCATACGTGTGTCAGCCGGTGGGCAACTAACCCTTTTTCCCCCGCCATTGCCCAGTGGAATTGGAACGTGATTTGGTTAGAGCTTCAACCTAAAAAACACCCCGAACACGAGCTGCACGAATGCCGAATGCATTCAGCTTGTGGTTCACCGAATGGAAGGCGCAAAATGTGAAGCATGAGCCGTAAGAGTCGCGCTCGATTTTCCCGAGGAGGATGTTTGATGGGATGGTCACCGGAATTTGTGAAGCACAGGGTACCGGCGGCCATTGGCGGGTTTGCCAATGTTGACACATTTACTTGCTGGCTGGCTGAGATTTGTTGGGGCAAAGGGTTTGCTGACAGAAGAGGAAATTCGATTAACCATTTTCCAAACGTTTGAGGCAATCAATTGAGGTGATTCGATATGCATTTCAAGTAATAAAGGGTGTAAACATAGGAACAAAGTGAACTTATTTTGCATAAAACTATTAAAAAAATCCGCAATTTAATATAATACATTGTTTTATATAAAAAAATAATATTTACAAGCTTCTTATTATATTTTAATGTGAAATTTAGTACAATTCTAGCACTATTTGATAACAAAACATTTAATTCGATTTTCGAACAGATTAAAAAATAATTAAACCAAGTAATTCAAAAATTCGACCTAATTTATAATGTGTCACAAAGTATTATCAGAGTTTTTTATTAAAAAATTTGCAATATAAATTTAAATATATATAAAACTAAAGATCCATAAAAATAGAGATAAAGTAACCATTATACTATTAAAATTTTGCGCAAAAAATCGTTTTTAAAATTGCTTAACAACAGAATTTAGAAATGGTATTATGATAAACGTAGAAATAAAGGAACTAAATGAAGTATTCATTTTAGTACTGAATACAAAACTTAAAAAAAAACAGCTAAAGTGCTCGGTATATTATAAAAATTGTTAACATAATTGTCAACTCTCATCCACATCGAGTTGTACTTAAATTGCATTTATACTACAATAAACATCTAACCATGTTCATTAAGTTACTCTATGTCACATTGCTTTCGAAACACGTTTCTTATCTACGACCGGATTGCGGTTAGACACCAAAACACCGGATGGATGTGTGCGTTGTCTAAAATGCACTAGCTTCCGTTTCCCGCGCTCCGTGTTCGACAACCGGAAAAGTACGTGGAAATTCAATTATCCTTAACACTTAACACCGCTTAATGCTGTGGCAGGGGGTGGATTGAGGATTCTCACTACACGCTTCCACTACCAACTTTCTTGTACAACCCGGTAGAAAATGTACCATCGATAAATGGGGAAGTTAACGATTGAACGTTAACCCGGTTTTTTCAGTTGTTCATCGCCAGTTTTCCTCGTTCCTTCTCCGTATCAAAGGGCACAGCAAAAAAAAATCACAAAACACCTAACAAAAACGCGATCGAAAGCGACTGTTTGCCGTGCCGGGTTTTCGGTGGTTTAGAAGTAAACAACACATTCACTCACACACCACCGTACAACATCGTCGTTTCCGCTGGGTGAGCAAAAAACACAAACACCACACGTACCCGCGAAGTGGATAGAAATTTACACAAGACGCGTCGGGTTTTTGGGGTTTTGTGTTCGGGTTGTTTTACTTGCTGCTGTACAGCAATTTTCTACGGAAAGTACACTCGTACCATCGATAACAGCACACAATCGGGTGCAATCTACTGGATGCCAGCTAGAGCAACATTGTCAGCACTGTGGTGCTGCCGTACACAGAACATTCGATCGAACCGATTTTTCACGACTCGTACACTACTAGCACCGTACCCCGAGTGCATCATGTCGACCGTCCGTCGCAAGAAAAACTGAAAGCGGGTCGAAAATTTTCCTCCCGAGCACCGTCAGTGCTTCCGGAGACTGCCGAGAGCGGGAGAGAGACACATTTGGACGCAACAAAAATCGGTCCTGCTTGGTTCAGCTTTTGTGAGAAGCTTTTCGATGTGAAGAACGTGTGAGAGAACTATGTGGTTCGTAGTTGCTCCCGTGGAAAAGCGATCTCATGCTGATTTTTTCCCGTGCATACAATTTTCCCGCTCACGTTCCATGGACCACGTTTGAAAGGTTTTATCAATGAAAAGCTTCCCGTGCGTCACGGCATGGATGGGTATGGGGATGGTTTCGATTTTCACTGCCCTGTCTGTTGAAATATTCATTTGCATTGAAGTACGGCATGGTGCCCTGGGATGGGCGGAAGTCAGAATGCAACAAAAGCATCATCAAGCTAGGCTTGTGTCTGTGTGTGCTTTTTGGTGTGCGTCTCTATCGTAACCGTAGGAGTTGGAATGATAACATCAAAGAGATATTTGTGTGACGAGTATTTGTTTCTCTGCACAAAGAGCACACTTCAAATTTAAACTTGTATGATGCATGTAGAGACAATTTGTTCTACAAAACATATGTAATTGTTGCGGTCAGAGATCGCTCGCCATCTGACTGATGGAGAAATGAGTATCATTTGCATAACATGTGCTTTTCAGGTTCATTCTAGCATGTTGGGATCTGTAGTAGTTGCTAATCTTTATCCCTACCTACCTGTAGCTGATGTGGACGATTGTTTGGGAAGAAGGATCGTCTGGTTCACTGGAGAACGCATTGGTGATGTTGTTACGTTTTTGACCGCGTTGGTCAAATTGGGAAGCTGTAGCTTGTCGGCGTTTTCCATTGTTTATGCTGTAAATAAATATTTGGATAATTGTAAAATATGATGTACTATCTTTCGGTTTTTTAAAACTATCGATTAAAACATGATTCGCTACACACAACGTCGGGCCTTCGTGACTAAATTGTTACATCTTAAAGTAATGATACAATACTTATATTTAAGCTGTGTTTCAGAATCTGAATGTTGTTTATCTAGTTATATTAAATCAAGATAACAAATTTTTAAACTTATTACAAACGT
>KZ064007.1:17884-28914 GCA_002091835.1 Anopheles maculatus | reverse complement strand
ACGCCGGCGGAGCGAACAAATCGTCGTCCGGTTGCGGTTGCGCTTGTTCCGCCCGTTCCGCACCGTCGGTGTACTGGTAGTGCAGCTGATGGTACGAAGGTAGATTGTCCGGATTTTTGCGAATCCGCATTCGGAACAGTGTCTGCAATCCTTTCAGCCGATAGCCTCCCAGATAGCAGTACGCCAGGAAAGCGCAACAGATTATTTACGAAGGTAGATTGTCCGGATTTTTGCGAATCCGCATTCGGAACAGTGGCTGCAATCCTTTCAGCCGATAGCCTCCCAGATAGCAGTACGCCAGGAAAGCGCAACAGATTATTACTAGAATGTAGCGCTTCTTTGCCTGCATTTTGCCTATTGCGCTGGCTGGCCGAATGCCCAATGCGGCTAACGATTGTTGTCTTCGCTACTTCGACTGCCGTCAACGGATCTTCTATCATTCGTGCAGCAGTGTTTCGTTCGATGGTCGTATCCGATTGACATCATGCTTTTGGGGGGGGGATGGAGTCAGATTGTACTGATGAGGGTGGTAGAATGTTTTGCCGCGATTCTACTCAAACGGTTGATGCATGTGTGATCAGCCTACAAGAACAAGAAGAGGAAACACAGATACTTTCGTCAATAAATAGAGACAAGGTGATAATAATAGACTGATAAAAAAGCAAAAGGGTTCAACATTGTTGCACCCAGTTACGGAAACAGAGCCACAAAGAATACACTTTACGGAATGAAAATTTGTTAAAATGAATGTTGTTTTTTACTTTCAGAGTATATTTAATAAAATGGAAAAGGTTTGTACAGCAATTTGCTGCTACTAATATTCAAATAATCGAAATAAGTCGCTGTAAATAGCGGTCTTGGTTGCAAAAAAATTACCTTCTTCGTATTACAGATCTATCCAGGCAGATATTCTCCATGAATACTGCAAATATCATCACTACTGCATATCTTAATCATCTCTTATCATTAAACAATGCATACGCACACTGCACTTTCACTTTATCCTTGTACTTCTAGAGAATATAAAGCTGGACCACATACAAAAAAAAACCTTCGTAAGTTAAAACACAAACACTTTGGCAAATAGTTTACACACAATTGCTAATGTTTCACAAGCATTCATCACTAATAAATTTTCTATGAACGAGTGGAGTCTTGTAAACTTAAATAAACCTCGCGTCTGTTTTTGTTTGAACATGTATGTGACTTTAACTATACAAATTTAACAAACACTAAAAAGGAATTATTCTATTTTTTGCCTTATCAAATTGCTTGATTTTGTCATAATATTGCCACATTTAAGCGATGCTTTGCACACTTTTTTTATTTAATTTCTTGCTATGAATCCGCACATGACCTCTAGTAGTGATGTGAACAACAAATTTGTCCACGCTGTTAACTAATTATCAGCCATGGAAAAGTGTTAATGAACAACTAACAAACATTTGGCAAACAGCACAAATGGCGCTGACGAAACACTATCAATATTTCTGTTTTACACATTATCATCTAGCTCCTAGCCACCGAACCCGTGATGGCTAGCACTCATCATAGAATGGACTTTTGCAGACTGCACAAAAACGGTCGAATTCCGAAGCGCATCTACAGCTTCATTTACAACACAACAGCCAAAGCGGAAGACACACTCCCAGCGGGGACAAACGCAAACAATTCGCTAGGAGATCGATTTTTTCCACACCTACATCCGTTCCCAGAAGAACTAGCGAATGCACTTTTGTGTGGATGTTTGGATGATTTCCACCAGTCGCATTCTATGTTTTTTTTTTTCTTCTCTCTTTTATATCCGCTCGAGCTTGGCAAGGCGTAGGTATCGATTTTCTCACTTACTATTGTCGACGGTGCGCGTTTTGCGAAGCGCCCTGCAAGGCTGCACACTAAACAAACACACTTTGTTTACATTCACCGAGAGCACGATTGAGGAATTCAGTAATCCGCTGGGCCGGCATCACACCATTCGTCGAATTATGATGGGTCCAGACGCGTACCACCGCATGTGAGCATTTTATATTCGGAAGAAACGCACAAGATGTTTGGTTTTTGGTTTAGAACTCTTCACGACGAATGCTCTGCTGGGGTGGGGGCGAAGGATTAGTGCACGGCAGCAGTGATGTTAAAGCTCGCGTAGTTTACGATAGAACCGTCGACGGCACGCAATTGTTCGCTGGTAGAGTACGTACTACGAACAGATTTTAGAGTTATTCATTGCCACAACGTGAATGCTGTCGATATCGCGATATTTTCGAGGCAATGATGACGAATCCCGACGAGGAAAGCGAATCGCTTCGCGTAGAACGTTTTGACAGTAGGTTTGGCAGCGAGCGAGAGAGAGAGAAAAAAGTTGACGTTGCTTTGATGTCGTCGCTGAGGCTGTGTTCTATCGAATGAAGGGGTTTTCTTCGAACGGAGTACAATCAGTTCTCGAGTAACGCTGAATGATTTCCAATATTCACATTACGGTCTCTGCTGTATTAAATTTTTCAAATTTGAATTCTTTTTACAGAAATCGTAGGTATGGTCTTGGGGGGAGGGACTTTTGAAAATTTGTTCGTCACTTTGTGATATACATACGCCTGAAAGTATGCAAAACGCATACGGTTGTACAGAGTGTTTTTACGGTTCGCTAAAAAATGAGTGGATAAATTGAAAGAAAATAAGGTCAAATTAAGAATTTTAAAAACATCCTCCCCCCTCTTGAGATTTTTGTTCTTGTCTTAATAAAGAGTCACAATACAAAAAACACAAAATCTCTACACACACGATAATTGTTTATCTGCCGTTTCATTCGAGTTTGTTCGATAACGTATAGCGGGTGCCACCTGTACTGCAGATCACGCGAGGTATGCTACTGTCAAATGGCCTACAGTATTTTGGAGTCTGTTTGATTTGACCTGGACGATTGATGTTCAGAGCTAGTTTACATTCGAATCAGTGTAGTGGGAAAAGCTGCTAGCGTAAAAATGGCTCAGAATTAAAAAAGGACTCAAATAATCGATACTTTGTTGTAAATAGTTAGTCACGTTCAGTTATAGTGGTTGTTGCAACATCACCAACAAATAGAAATGATTTTAATGGTGTCGTATAAGTAAGTTTTAGCATGGAATTGGCCTGGCAAGCTCCGACGCACTGAAACATAACCTAAATTCGTTTCTTTTAGGTTCAATCCTCGCTCAAATCCATATCGTAAATTATTAGGCATCTGGTATTTGGGTTTAGTTCGTTTGTTTGCGATTGTGAAGTGGAAGCCATCATTGAGCAGTTCAACTAATCCCTATATTTATTGTGCATTATGTGGTAAGTTGTTATTATGTTTAACCTTTCGTTTGCGATGCTCATATTGTATAAGCTTTGGGAAAACAGACAATTTTTGCCATAACGTTAGCACGCAATTATGGGGAAGAAAACCGTTGATATGCAGATATCGAGATTAGGAACTATCCGGCACGACGCAATGCGTTGTCGTTTGCCAATCGGTGTTTCTGGCGTACCTAAAACAACGTCATCCTCAATTTGGGACGCTTCCACTCCACGGTTCCTCGCGCGATCGCTACTTCCTGAATCGTCTGATATTCATGTCATGACCAACCTACGGGAAACGGATCTTCGTACAGCTCTACTTCATAATAGCACCATTGCATAGACATACAATTATGGCTGTGTCGTCGGTGTAACCAGATTATATTGACGAAAAGAGGATCTCCTTAAAATTTCCACTTTCGAGTCCTGGATGGTCATCTTCAGCGCTTGGTTGAAGATAAAACATACACGCCCAACTTTCTAGCGGAGGTCCTTGGTTATTGCCGCATTTTTTTAGCGGTTATGTTTGATGATGACCCATTAGATGAATCCACTGTTGTGCCGCTTATTTCCTTAAATCTTACCTGTGTTTATTAACAAAAATTTTACCAAATTTCGAACAAGCTTTGTACATGCATGGAGAAATGGAAAATGTATAAAAAAGGACGCCTGTTTATTGTAAACTGTTTTCTAATGTCTGTCATTACGACTAACCTATGTTTAATACAATGAATGTATGTTAAGAAATCATATCATACCGTCAAAATACGATATACATATGCCGTGTGGAGCTTTCGAGACTCTCTGCTAACCCGTGTGCTTTGTATCTGGTTGTATGAACGGTGAAAATAGTACGTTAAAGAAGGATGCTTTTAAATAGCGATCTTTTTAACATAAAAAAATAAAGTACATTTTGTTACTGTATCTTGAGCCTAGGAGCATCGGTCGATATATTCTTTTCACACACAATTGTCTGTACCGTAATGTGTGAGCAAACGTATCACATCATGCGATATGACGCGTTAATCCCTAATTCTATCAGGTTAATCCTTTGTCGTGTTGGGAACAGTTGCGTTTTTAATTTGTTCATAGAAGGCACACATCACTTTGCTATGCGTGGTATCAATTAATTTATGCGAGCCTGCACTACACGGCAGACTCGTTTCCCTGAGCGTAGACGACTGCGTCGTGGATTGTGGGGAAGATGCTAAAACCACCTTCGCCTATCGATTCCGCATGCAGCAACGCATCATACACGCAGTCGGCTGGTGTGGCCAATAGCAGTGTGATGCTGAGCTGCTCTAGATTGGTTTTAACCTCCGTAAACATTTTGCACGCGGCAGTATCGACGTGCGGCACACTGCTCAGATCGATAATAACCGCTTTGGTCGACTGTAATCCCGTACTTTCGCCATTGTAACGAGGAACAAGCGATACATTGGCACGCTGCAGTATTTTGGTTTCTTTGTACAGAGCTTTCTTGAAATTGTTCTTATTGGCAAAATTGATGGAGCCAGTGTACTTGAAAATTTTTATATGCGGCAGCTCTTCAGCACGCAGGTGGCTTCCGATGTCAACGTAGATAGCGGTATCCGGCACTGTTCCAAGCAGGCTGTAGTAAGTTTTCCAGCCCTTCACGTACAGTGAAATCAGCGAAACCACCACACCGATCAGCAGCCCAATGTCAATGTCGATAATGACGACCGATAGAAAGGTGACGCACCATACGAACAGTTCGAGGCTGCCTTCACGATGGAATTTTTTGATGTGGTACACCTGTATCAGCATACCTTTTAGTGCGACGACAATGATGCTTGCCAGGACGCACCGGGGCAAACTTTCAAAGTACGGTCCAATCCACAGTAAAACTACGAGCATGATCAAGGACGAGAAGACGGCAGCTATTTGCGTTTTCCCTCCCGTTTGATGCTGAATAAGCGAACGCGACAGAGAACAGGCGGTTGGAATGCAGGAAAATATGGAGCCCACAATGTTGGTAAAGCCAAGTGCGACTAGCTCTTGATTGGGACGCACTTCGTAGTTATCCTTCTGCGCAAAGATCATCCCCATTGACATGACGATCGAATAACCAACAATCGTTACTGCTATGCTGTCAACGGCAACGGCCTTTATAAGCGCCAGTGGAGGGAATTGCGGTGCTGGAAGGCTGCAAAAAATAAAACCAAAATTAGCAAATGTGTGCCGTGGAGGAGGTGCTCGCAGGGTTAGAGGCAGTATGGTGGTCTGCATTTTAATTTACCCGGTCGGTATTAATCCCACCAGTCCAACGTCGAAGTTCGGGCCAAGCCCAATCAAATAGGAGGCCACGGTACCGCCGACGACGGCCATCAATTCGGCGGGCACTGGGAATCGGCACTTGGTGGATAGCCAAGGTTTAAAATATTCATTCATAAATATCATGAACAGAATAACAACCACGGAGGTGTAGACGGCGGTAAGATTTGCGTTCGGTGCTTGATCGATAATGTCGCGCACCGAAAGGATCACTTTGAAGGTTCCTTTGTAGCGTGGTATGGATACCCCAAGCAGATCCTTCAGCTGGCTAACCATCACGTGAACGGCAGCGGCCGTTGTGAATCCACTGACCAGTGGTTCACTCAAGAGCGATGATAGGACTCCCAATCGAGCAGCGCTCATGATAAACTGGGGTGAAGAAAAATGAGATATTCAAGTAAGTTCAATCGTTCGCGCGGGTATGTGTTGATTGTAATACTTACGTAAAATACTCCCGCCACAAAGGATGCTGCTGTAGCTACCTGTATCGGTGTATATATGGCACCATCCGTTGGCGTAAACTCCGGCACTATTCCATCAGTTCCATTGGACTGCGGTTGAAGATGAAAGCGATTAGTATTTAGCGTAGATAAATGTGAATAGTAGTAGTACACCTACCGCTAGTGTTGGTATAACAGTCGAATAGGTTGCTACTATTTTGGCAGTCATAAGGCTGTAACAGCGAACGTTCCCATGGATATATGGCGCGATGTACCGAACACAGCATATACAAGACAGTGAAAGAAGGCCATATATAGCCCAACGTTGGCGGCAGTACCTGCTAATATTCCGTACGCCATTCCCTGAGGTATTTGAAGCACAGCGACCGTCAAGCCTGCTGTCATATCGCTGAGCAGATCGTTTTTTACTGAATACTTTGGAAGCCATTGTAGAATCGGAAAAAATCGTTTGATTGTTGCAAGGCACTTGACGTTGCGCACGGACGCTCCTAACGAGTCGAGAGCTGAGGGGAATATGAAGATAGTAGATAGATTTATTTTAGTAGTTAAATAGATGTCTTACCAATGTTCATTTAAAATTGATGTTTAAGTTTGCTGGATCGAATGTGTTAATTATTTGAAAGCAAAAAAAAGTTGATTACTTTAACGTTAGGCTTAATCTCTTTTTGAACACATAATTGAATTTGCTGCTTGCAAATCGAAATCAAAATCAAAAACTAATAAGAACAATGCAATTTGGATCACTTTATTTAAAAATCAAAATTTCTAAACAAGGTTGAATCTTTTAGTTTTTAGTAAGTCTGGTGCGATTAGTATATAAAAATAACAAAACGATAATGGGCCGTACTATTGGATTAATATGAAAACAATGCTAAAATATAGTTTTTGCAGAATATAGGTAGTTGTGCTGTGGTATTTTAAATTACTTATATTTTAGACAACAATCAGATAATAATTTTGTTTTGATAATTGCACAAACGCATGAAATAGAGAAAATGTTCGGTTGCCATCACGTGCATGTGTCGCAAGAAAACGTTCTGCAAAAAATGGCATCCCAGTTCGGAATTGCTCATCATGTGTTAATTAATAATCGTCTTTGGTAATGGCCGGTCTGAAAAAAAAAATGGCAATGATCCATGTGTTATGGTGCCATTATCACATATTTACTGCCGATCGTTCATTGCACAAAAGTCTAACGTGCTACGTTTTTAGGAAATTCAATTTTGTTTCCCCAATAGAAAACAGCTTTAATGGTTTTAAAAAAGTTAAAATTATTACCAATGTAAAACCAAGTCGTAGTTCTCGCTATGATCAAACAACATTATGCATTTTTGAACGAAATGAATAAAACACAAAGGAGAACTGTATTTGCTCTTATCTTAAAGCACACGGTAGGAACCTATAAAACATAACACACTTACCAGTCGGCTTTAGTCTTTCGTACTGTGAAAGCTGATTAAGGTCTTCTCGCTGCAGGCATTGCCGAGTAACGAGATACGACAGCTCACTGTACTGTGGTTTTTCTTTGGATGTTCTGTACAGCATCGAAGGAATGATGGTTTTTTGTTGGCGGATACATATAGAGAAGAGCATGGCAAAAGTAAACAATTAAATCTCACTTGTTGCACCAGACGCATACATTTTCACAGCACTGGGAACACTTTCGATTCATTTTGACGATCTTTGGAATATTGGATTAGGGGTAACAAAACACTCATACGAACCTGCCATCTTCTAGAGGCGCTTTCTGATTGATCATACTGTTGCTAACTGGTGGCAATGTACTGTTAAAGCGCACAGCGCACGATGTGTGATTTTTTTTTTGCTGTTCAGAGCACAAGTCAAACGCCGCTACACGTTTATCCACCGCTGGTGACGCGACCTCGATTGGCAACGATTTTCTTTTCACTAGCGCTACGCGTGGCTGTCGGAATCAACACAGCGAAAAATGGTTCACTTTTTCACACTTGCATAACGTCCCAAGCCAAGCTTCGAATCGTTTGTGAACTTGGCGTGAGATTGTCAAATCGATGCGATCGTCAACCGCAAGATTAGACGTTGATAATAATGGTTCGATCGATGCTGGTGGTTTCAACGCTGCCGTGGAGTGGCTTCCTTCCGCAGATAGTTGAATTGTGTCATTGATTTCGGTCGACCAACGACTTCAGCTACCAATCATTACCGATTAAAATGCGATGGCTATTAATTAGGGACGCTCTCTGGGTGCAGCACGTTCTCCGTTGCTGATGTAGGTGATGATCCGGTAAATTCCCGGCTGCCCGACGACGACGATCAGCTGGCTGTTACCACAATAACAGTCGGACACGTTCTGAAAAACGAAGTGAAATAGCATTGTATACAATCATCGGCTGAGAGGATGGTTTCGTCGAGAAGCAGAGAGGGCTACCTCTCTCAAAATAAGAGATAACGCGTTAAAAGATAGTACCACGGACGATAGCAGTGTTGGCAAACCTGATTCAGCATTTGCTTTTTGGTGAGGTATGGTAGACATGGTGTGCTAAGCAATTTTGTTGCGCTTACATTTGCTCACATATACGGTCGCACGCATGGCGAAAGTTTCTGTTACAAGCACTTGCATGTTGGACATCTCTGACAGAAGCAAGCACGTGAAGAGAACAGTTGTGCTTGTGGTATGTTTGAATAATCTCAGAAAGCAGTAGCTTTCCGAAGCTGTGTTTGAGTTAGAAATCATTTGACTTCGAATCACATCACCGACTGTACGTCGGTCGTTGATTAGGCGCTCCGTTACACTTCAAGGCTTAGTGCAAGTGATAATCGTAAAAATTAAACGGATGACATGAATGAGACACCTTGGGCCACAGGCTTTGACAGCTTAAAGCTAGTAGAAAAGACTTCCGCTACAAGTTTATTAACACTTTTTGCAGTCATTGAACGTCATTGGGGATGGAACGTAATGTACCCTGCTGGGAGTAGGTGTATTTTTCTTCTTTTTTTTATTCTAAAACCTCGTGAGATCTTGATCTGCCATTAATGGATAGTCAGTCCTGCGTACGGGATTCTAACCCATCCCCCCGTGCAAAAAATGGGCGCCGCTACCGTCTCGCTCACCGGATCACCCCATGTTAGCAATTGAAAGTCCTTCAAATCGCTGCAAGTAACATACGCGTGCATTTAAATATTACAACGGATTCCCCTTTATTGCCAATGTCGCACGCAGCACATACGGCGTCTTGAAATGGTGACGTTGTGATGATCGCTCGACTAATGGGAAACACCTGAATCGTCTCATGCACGTTTACTGATGATAGCAATCTTTGCGATTAGATGTTCGGTTTGAAAACAATTTCTTTCATGTGAGACGATTCATTCATGCGATGGCCGTGTCTAGTAATTGATTGATTGGCCTTATGCCTGGATAGTCAGTCCTGCATATGGGGGGATCGGGTCTGGCCGTGTAAAGACCGGCGTCACTATCTCCGCTGCCACCGGACAGTGGAAAAAATCCGACTTATGCCAGATTACGACTGTTCCGGTACGCAAATTCTGAGATACGCGGATTTTAAAATTAACACATGGTTTGAGTTCAAATTAACCGTTAAAATAAGTGTTTTATGGAGAAAAACATTTTTTAATGTTCGAAATAAGGTGTGAATATCACACTTGAAAATGGAGTTTTTGTAAATAATATTTATGAAATATGTACAAATTCCACAATTCTTTCAAATTTACCGAATTAATTAATCATTTTTGAATGTTCCTTGAGAGATGTAATTTACAATTTAATCTCGTAATATTAAGTATGAATAATGCATCAAGCAGTATAGAAGATACATGGATTTCCCGGGCTCCCGTTATTTGTGTAAGTCGGTAAACAACTTATTTTTTAAAAATTTAGTTGTTAACACATACAGGTCTCAAACAATTCTTGTTAATGTAAGTGGGAATTATTAATATATGAAGGTTACTTGTAAAAGATTAAAATTTTAACCAAATGTTATGTGTTATGGTTATGGTAACGGTACATAGTTGTACTTATGTAGTTGAATTGAGTATCTAAAAGGTTATTGAGCTATTGCGGCAAAAACTGACGACGAAAGCTAGCAATAGCAGGCCAAGACCTCACGAGGTTGTAGTGCCAGTGAAGAAGAAGAAGAATAGACCAATGACCAATAGAAATATTTTAGCATTATCGGATCCGTATGTATTCTTACGCCAGTTATCTTACATCGTTTGCTGGTGTATAGCATTACTGTCGTATTTCACGTATGCTTTTGTAAAATTGACTTTTTAAATACAAGCTCAAATTAAAAATTACAACAACAAAAAAACAATTTTGAACTACCGTTAAAAATTTTAAACAACATTTATCGAAAACTCGAGCTTGAGGAAATATTCCAGGGTATCTCCGAATAAACACAAATTGATTGACCTCTAGCAAATTGACAGTCCGTAAAGCACGATTGAAAGAAGGCCACACTTGATTCTATTATTAATTGATGTTTCCAGACGGATAACGAACGCTGTGACCGGACAGTATTTGGGTTACTGATTTTAATCAATATGCGTCAATTGAATAAATTTGTAAGAGCTATGGTGACATTATCTGCTTGAATTCCAATGCCTAGTATACGTCAGTGATATTGCTAAGCGGGCAAACAAACAAAGCGCAAGATAGCGCTAAATATAAACATTTATTACAACTATTAGTATTGTTTGGTGTCCATCAGTCCAAATCTGGTATCAACGTATAGAAACAATTCAGCGAAAGGCAAGTCGATTTGCAATCAGATTCCTCCCATGGAGACCCAATGACGCACAGTAGCTAGGAATCTGAATGAAACAACAGAGTTGAAATTAACAACGAGCAACGAAACAACGGTAAATCTACTAAATACACGTATTATTCAATTATGTTCAATATCGACTTCCTATGAAAGTCGAAAGGAGCATATTAGTGAAACTGTAAGATTTTTAAAC
>KZ064007.1:0-13801 GCA_002091835.1 Anopheles maculatus | reverse complement strand
TCGGAAGAAAAGTTTGTGTCATAAGATGCTCGATAGCTTGGTGTTTGTGTTTTTCTTTAAGATGTACACACACATGCACAACACAGCCAGCAGCATACACACCAGGGTTAGCATAGAAAAAAAGGCGTGTTTGTACTTTGAAGCTGCTGCCGTTTCGCGAAATAGGTCCTGTTCCTCTTCAAGCGTGAGGTCGATTCGACGGTTGCGTAGCTTTTCCTGATTTGTTTCGTTCATAATTTGACTAAGTTTGGGAAGAAACTGACCCCAGAAACTGTCCATTTTGCGAAGATAGTAGAAGTACTCCGAATCTCTTGCACTGGCGAGAAAGACGGCATTTTTAGATGTCCTTGCATTTTCTTGATCTGCCTGTATGTTCGGGTTAAGATTGTACGGGTTCTTGGATGTATTCACATTAGTAGATGTTTCTTGTACGTCTATAGAGCCGATGAGCTTTTCTTCAATTTCCTGTAGATTATCTTCGAACGTGTTTTCCATCGACGAGTGATCGTTTCGCTGAAATGAATCTGGTTTTGCGGAAATCAATTTGATGTGTTTTAGTTCATCACTGTACGGTTTCCAGGAGTCAAATTGGCGGCCGGGAGTTGGATTGCTGTAAAAAAAAAACAATTTTATTACACTTGTATACAACTGGCATTAGACGCATGTCTTACCCGCCTTTAATGAACTCGGTAAACAAAGATCGTATTTTTTTGCAAAGCTTGTCCTCCACCATTGACAACCGTCGGCGGCCAATTTCTCTGTACAGGCTCGGTCCCATCAGGAATGGTAAATCCGAGGAATGTGATGCTCCCCCGAAAAAGTTAATCTTTCCCCTCATGTCCATTGAATTGGGATGATGGAAAAGGTACACGTACAGCTTACTGACATTTGATCTCTTTTCGGCATTATCGTCTGCATTTGTTAATACACCTTCTACGTTGGTGGTTGACTCTGATGCTGTGGATTTGTTTCGCGAGCTTAAAGCTTTGAGCGTTCTATAGAAGGGTATTTCGTAACGTGTTTCCGATATGATTTTGATAATGGCATGTATGTGATGTGCTGTTGTTTGAGGAATTTGATCAAAGTATCGCCAATTGATGGTCTCTCGTATCTGCAATAAAGTAAGGATTGGAATGATTAAGTTAATTAAGTAGATTAAGATAGAAGAATATTATTGTGCGCCACACCTGATCTTGTCCAATTCCTTGAAAGTCATACCGCTCGATGATGTTTGGTAACAATGTGTCGTTAATATACTTTTTGAGTGAGTCAATGCTTTGACGGGCTAGCTCAATCCATTTGCTGTACAAAAATCCGCCTTCATTGCTTGTTATGCCAAAAAGAATCGGCATATCCTCCATGACGAGTGCTTTCGCTTGGAACAAGCTTCGAGGATCATCGATAATGTAACGTTTTTCCGGAGGTTGATAGCTATCTATGATTGGTCCAAGGTTAGCGGTATAGTTTCCATTGCGATAGATGTACTCATAGGCACGCAGAAGATCGTGAATACTTTTTTGCTGGAGACATTTCAATACATTTCTTCCTATGTCATAATTGCACGCCAGAATCCGAACAATTTCTTGCGATAGTTTGCTGTCGGCGTTTATTTCAGAATACGGCGAAAAGATCGTGCCAGACATAATAATTGCCCGCGCAAAAAGACCCCTTGCGCGTGGACTAACCATGTGAGTCATCACGTTAGGCCCACCAGTCGTACCATGTCCGAGCAATGTCAATCGATTTGTATCACCACCAAATTTTTGTATGTTATCCTTTATCCAGATGAGAGCCAGCTGTTGATCGAGCAAACCAAGATTTCCTGGTGCATATTTTTGACCCAACGACAGCCATCCGAAAACATTGGTTCTGTACTGCACCGTCACGACAATGATACCATCAGCGGCAAGGTCCAGTCCGCTAGCACGGTTAGCGTTCCAGTCGAAACCCATTTCCTCGCCCGTAATCATTACCAGCACCGGAAACCCTCCGTAACGTATCGCTGTCTCCGGAATCCATATATTCAAATAGAGACAATCCTCGCTAGTTTCCCGTGATCGGAACTGATTTTCGCTTCCCAAATCTTCGTAGCTGCTGTTTTCGATTTGTGGGCAAATTGGTTTGAAATCGCGAGCGTACAGTGTTCTATTCCACCCGGGACTTGGTACTGGTGGAGCAAACCGTAACTCGTTAATGGGTGGCTTTGCATACGGAATGCCAAGGTAGGTGTAGATAGGTATCCGGGATGTTTCAGGAAATACTTTCAGCTGTGTATTTTATAGAAACAACATGTTAAGTAAACGGGCGCAATCTGATTTTTCCAAAATATTCTTACCCCTATAAGAGAGCCTTGACTAAGTACGATTGTAGCATCTTGCGTTTGGCTCACAGTGAGCTCAAAGGTTTGCATAAGAATGGTGCAAATGAAGAGGACCTTTAAAAGCACATTGATACTAATTGCCATCTTAAAGTTAATATGACTTGCTTACTGCTCAATGAAACCTGGTGACACAGAGATGAGAAAAAAGCAACGTGTTAGCTATATAAGAATAGTAAAGTTCCAGCTTAGGTGCATAAGTCAAATAATGAACTAAGTTAACAAAAGATAATATGAATTGATTTCGAAACTATGATAAAGTACTGCTTCTAGGGGCGGGCGGTCTGGTGTTATTGGCGGTAGAGACGCCGGTCATCACATGGTAAGACCGGGTTTCGAATACCGTCAGGACCATTTCCGCGTACGCGTGACTGTCTTTAAAGCTATGGGTATAATGAAGTTCAGAAAGCCAGAAAGGCAAGTCTATCCAGGCAAAAAAATAAGGCAGAAGCATCTCCGAATGTCCTTTCCTATAGAATGTTTATAATTGTAATACACGCAATTTAATGTTCGATTTTTCAATATCACATGAAGCATACGAAAGAGCACGATTCTACGCATTATTTTATTGCTAGCTGGAGTCAATACCGCGCTAGTCTGGTCACTCACTGCGCATACAATGGTACACGTTAATTCCGGATTGATCATTAGCATGAGAATATCAGCCAGGTGCCACGTTGCAGAAGGACGGGGAAAAGGGGTTCTGCGTTGCTCTGTTTTCGGTTCTGGTCCAATCATTAACTTCTGAAGCGACAATGAATGTAGCTGCAGCAAATGTTTCATTCGCTTGAGCGGTTCCGGACTTTTCCGAGCTATTGTTATTGCAAAAGGGGGATGACGGTGTGCTTGCGAGTTTACCTAGCGTTGTTTGCATGATATAATTTTTCACGCACAACACTATTGGGTGCTTCTATTTCGTTAATAATATATTTTTATATACTTACGTTTAAAGTAATACACTACGCCGAATGCTAACATTAACTGGACAGATGTTTCAAGCTTCATTCAGATTGCTTATTTTATGATAATTAATTTCGGAACACATTTCAACTATGTTGAAAATTGTTGACCTTGAACTGTAACTTTGGTAGATTGTTTCACAAAATACTTTTGATCACAACAAATCAAAGATATACCACACTGCAAGCACATAATTATTGCAACTCGTTCCGCTCTGGTGACGATCAGTTTTGTTTTTGCTCATAAAACGCAGCACTTGTGTTGAAGTTTGCCACTTATCATGCGCTACTATTTCATTACAAAACTAGTTACACTCTTCACAATGTTTTTACATTTAAAACACAAAATTGTCAAAGTCCGTTCTGTTCGAAAGAAGATTTGGACAGGGACGTACCGCAGCAAAATAGAAATATATTACCAATTCTTCCATTTTAATGGAATTACTCCAGTGACTTCAACCAGACAGCGAACTTTACCGTCGGACATGCAGATTGAAACTGACCCGAAAGCTTCACCAATTTAGGGTCACATGCCGTTTTAACTCATGCGATGAAGCTCTTCGTGATCAAAATAAATGGCGTTCACTTTCATGCCGAGCAGTGCGCGTACTCATCTGAGGTTTAGTGTAGCTCGGGCATGTAAAAAAGAGAGAGCTAGAATACTGGAACACGTTCAGAACAAAAGCGAATTGCGCTGATGAATGCAAGCTGCTCAGGTTTATTTATTGGGTTGGCGCACAGTTCATGACGTACCACACTGAAATCGCGTTTTCGTTGCTTTACTACGTACCGGAATACATGGTACCTTTGTTATTAGCGTACTTCCGGTTACAATACAAACGGTGCTGCTCATAAGATAGATGGATTTAGTGTGTGTTCGTGTGGTGCTGCCACATTCGGGAGAATTGTATGCGTTGAGTCTCTTTTTTGACCACTAATTAGGTTTACATTGAGCCTCGACTGTCAGCAATAAACAGAAGAGAATTATTTATGTGAAATACCGGATCGGTGTAACACGGAGTGAGTAATACATTAGAACCCGTTGGAACTAGTGTTTAAACGTTTAGTTTATAAATAGATGACAACAAAAATGATGTGATGTTTTATGATTACGATTGGCCGATAGAATTTAACTGACACTATACAAGAAATAGGAAAAAAGATTGAACTAGATTCTACATAAAAACAAATTAAGCAAAAAAAATTGAGAATTTCCTTAGATATACACGATGTTTTCACAAAAATGTTTGTTCATGTAATGTTGTGTGAAACCGATTTAACCCGATGTTTTATCATCCACAGGACATATTGACGGTTGAATGTATCATGTCCATACGTGTACTGGTGCTTAGTTTCTGTGAGCAATTTCTTATGCAGTCTCGGAATGACTTTTGGCAAGGCATGCTTCAAGTTGAGAGTCATCCGGCAATGCAGTGGTCACCAGTTGCTAAATTTCGTTCCGTAAGATGCTGCATACCGCAATCGCAATTCAATTCCGCATTCGATGCTTTGGCGAAGCATTGTCGCCAGCGTCTTCCTGTCGGCGTTTTCATCGTGCTTCGGGCAGGAAACATATGCATGGTGCAGAAGCCTTATTAAGTATTCACGCTTTGTAGATTTTCGCTTGACCGGGCAAACGTTTGATACGATATTTATGAGCTGTTTTGCTGTGTTCTTAAAATTGGTGAATAAAACATTAGCACTCTCCTTTGCCGGTTTCTTAAAAGGTCCCAACCCGCCAGGCACTTGAGCGAGAACGCTGCGGACACTTGAAAACCAGATTCTTTACCATCATCGATAAGTGTAGAAGCGTAGTTTGTTGGTTGTTTGGTTGTACATACTAGTGCTGTTTATGTTTAGTGAGCACTGCACATAAGTTCGGCCAGAGCTAATCAAATGGTGTGTATTTGTGGCCTTGGTGGAGCGGTGGGTCCTTTAAAGAATGGTTGCAGAAATTTACTAGTACGAAATGTAAGTTTCGCAAGACTGAAATCTTCAAAGGAGTACATATTTCGATAGAAGTATTATTGTTTGGTAGTAAATATTGTTTTAGTAATAACATGGAAAACAAATCCAAAACTGCTTAACATGTTGTTAATAAAATGTAATAAAAAACAGAAGCTTAATGCATCACAATAATATATTATACAATATAATAATGCGGGGTACTAAATTACGAATTTGAATTAATTAGTACTTTGCGTACTACTCCTTCTGGCCAATGTTCAGACTGTTCGTTTATATCCTGTTCATATCTTGACCATTGTTTCAATGTACATGCCACTTGAGCGATGACCGACCTATGCTTTGTGTTTAGGAGTCATCAAAGACTGTTTGTCACATTGCAGTGATTTTAAAATAAATGTAACGAAACATTATCATGGACCAGTAGCCAGTCGGAAACATGTTTACGCTCCCTTACGCACCATGAAAACATGTGCATTTGTGATCTAGTCAAGAATAGCAAAAGAAGTATAGCTGTATTGTTCTATTATCTCACTTAAATAGGCTTTCGCCGGGCACAGCAATGTAACAAAACACTGAAAGGAACATTATTTTATTGCAGATCCATTACCATATATCGTTACGCCAAGAACAAAAATTTCGAACAATCGCGGAAGATATAGCGGCTAAGCAGGAGGAAAATATGTATGGAAGGATACTTTGAGCTGCTGGGTCTGACATCTGAAAGGAGTAAGCCATGAATAATTTCTTTTGATTCACGGCTTGTGGATGATACATTTGTCCTTTCATGCATGCAGCTTCTTTTCATGCATAATGAATGTGAAACCGTTACTTTACGAGTTCTGGCGATTCCTTCACAATGTTCTTACCATCCCACATCCGTTACATGCTTCGCATACGGTCATGAGACTCTGTAAATGTTCTTTCGGCCAATTATTGCCATACTTTAACTAACTTTTCCTTGCGCATCTATCTTTGCATCAAATTTGTTAAATTAATTAAGATATAACCTTTCGATCTTATGTGTGTGATGCGTTTGTTAAGTAAAAATATCGATTTATAATTTCTTTTTATTGAATCCTAGTTCAACAACCTGCAATGATCGTAGTACAGCATACGGAATATAGAATACGGATATGAAACCGTGACAGGACAGCTTATTTCGATAGGACTTGAAATAAAATTGGAGGAAATCTAAATTCCAAATAGTATAAAATATTATATCTACTTTTCAAACTGAAAAGTTCCATTATTAGCTTCTGAAGCAATGAAAACTGCTTATCTAAGTTATATGATGATGATTAAGATATGGTTATGATCATCATATGATCATATGAGTTATATGATGATTAAGTAAGGGGTCCGTTCGGTTGCTTAGAGATGCCAAAGTCGGTCTTTCATACGACAGAATCGAGTATCGATACCCACTCGGATTGGTCCCTCGTAACAAGTATTATATATTCGATTACGTGTGATATGAAGTAGTTTAGGAAGCAATTACATAGGAGGCATGAGTCGAATCGAATCCTATCTGAACCGTTTCCTCATAGTAAGGACAAACTATCAAACTGCGTGGCAGCAAGTATAATAACCAATAAGTCTAAGATATTGAATTGCGCGCATGATCTAGCATATCAAAATCGTAAAGCCAAGAAGCAGAGGAAGATTTATCAGATCGTTAAACCAAAAAAGAAAAATTTAAATTAATGATTCGATTACGAACATTTCCAGCTAGCATGCCCTTTGTTGCGCAAAATCAGCATAATTTCAATATTTATCGAATGACAAATATTGATGGAGTCATGCAGGAAAGAATAAATCAGTAAACAAATTTTAACGTTTCTTCAAAGCTACATAGCACCGGAAAAGCAATAAACGATACTTATTCAGAGTTTAGCCACAACTTATTCAGAGTTCAGAGTCAACCGCAGTATAGGGGCGTTGTTTCACCGCAATGATGTAACAGTTGGCGTTTCCTTCTAGGTCATCCACGTGTTTTTACGCTACATCTGGCTAATATAGCTTTCAGAAACATTAACCGAGCACATTATACACAATGTGTACTTGTGTGGGTTATTGGATAAAAGTTATCAACAACTTTCATTACCTCAGATGTTGAATTATGATGATGAATTATACTGTGGTGAAGTGTGTATATCAGTTTCGTAGAGATGATCCACAGGATTTTTTAATACCTCACAACAAACATTGTTGCAAAAGCTTCTGTTGCGTTTCTGGCAAAGAAATTAGCATGTGGCAACAGGCACCAACGTTTATTAAAAAAACATATTACAGCGTACAGGGGAGAGCTGTCCGGATGGGACACTCGCTTCATGTGAAACACTGAGCCACCAAATTGCTCCTTCATGTTTCACAGATAATAACTTTGCTCTACCGCCTTTTATGATTAGTGCTTAGTTTGATTCTTTCCTTTATGATCGGTGTTTCTTTTAGTTCCGTTAGAGCCCCATAATAATTGAGAGTATTCAGTTTTGACGATATTGAAGGTTTTGTGATGAATTATCATCAAAATATGAATTCAAATATACTAAAAGGTACAAAAAGGTTGAAAGGAAAATGTTTGATAACTTAAATTAAAAATTAAAATGAATGTGTTAACGACATTTCTTCAAACCAATGTACTGAACTTTAATGTTTGAAGGTAAAATGTCATGTATATGTGTTGATCTGTGTCCATACGATGGTGATCGATGAATTTTTCATGATGATACGCTGCAATCGTGTAACATAAAATTTGTTATTTCCGTTCGGAACGTGTTAGTAATGCTACCTTATAGTGTCGAGTTAAGCGAAATTTTCTTCATATTGGTTCTTTTTTTGAAACTCGGTTATTGCTAAGCTATAAGAAGGTCTCCGCTATGAGTAGGTGTGATACGTTTTGGTGTCTCTGTATAGAAACGCGTATGTAAGCTCATGTATGAATGTCAAATTGTATTAACGTGCGCTTTTGAATCCCATTTTGATGGAAACAGTGTTACCGTTAAGCTTGTAGAGAAAGTTATTCTGAACTGCCTGACCGAGCCGGGAGGAAACATAATGTACACAGGCCGCGTTATTTATGGCGCCACGGTTAGGTTATTGCACCTGGTGGTCGGGTGACCAAAGCAAAACACTACAGTCGTAAAATGAGAAAACATCCTGCAAGGATCCACCTTCCGAGTTCGTCGAGGTCGCAGAGCGAATGTTGCAATCATAATCGAATTCACGATGGAATAAGAGGTCAGCGGAATATATTACCTCCATCTTCTGTGTGTGTGTGTGGCTGAATAAAAAGAAAGGCGTTCTGATTTACAGGCCAGCTGCTTCTATAAATAATGTAAAAGATTTCAATAAATCTAATTGACCACTAGAGTTTTTTTTTCTCTTTGTGTATCTCCCTTTGCAGATCAACATGGGCAGGGAGCTACTACATCCGGTAAACCGTATATTTGGTACATTTTTCTAAAGCAAAACATGGCGTAATGTGTGCAGAAACAAGCAGTAACAAGAGCTATAAAAATCTAAAATGAAATAAAATCATGAGCCGGTTCGGTTGATGCGAGGATGCTTTTCGCGGGCAGCGCATCGCGTTGTAACTTTGTGGTGTGGCACCAGCAGAGCCGACCCAAGATCAACAATTTTTTCGATTGGTCGGATGAGTAAACGTGGATAATCATAATAGACAAAAGAAATGGTGAGCCCCATGTGAGTACCATCCGGAGGTGGCCGGTGGTCGATGTGGATTTTCTACGTATAGGGAACCTGCTGGTGAAAAGCTCGTAGGGAGGATCCAGGGAGAAAAATGCCAAATGGAATTGGTCATGCATTATTTAACGGTGAATTTTTATAACCATCCACTGCCATCCAATACTATTTGGCGGTAGGAAATGTCTTAGCTTTTTGCAGCCTTTGGTGCGGTGTGGTATTGCTTCTCTGATTGTAGGAACGTTTGTGTTTGAAGCTTTTTGTTATTCCTGCCGTTGCCGTGTGCCGTGCATTGGAGTATTGCTTTTTACCAAATGATCCCGTGAATCGACGTGCTTAAATAATTTAAACAATGATCTTTATTTCTCACTTCTTACTTTTGAATCCTATACCACCTTATGTCATTCGGTGTTCATTGTGTGCCACAGTGCCGGAAAGGTTTGCTAAACACAACAGAGATTTATTTGAGTTCAAACCGCAACGAATCTGTCTGATTGGAAAGAAAAACCTTCCAGATGACATTTGAGACAAACGAAGAAAGGTTGTGAGTAATTGATTGCGCTTGTTGCATAGTGATCGAAGATGAACAGAGCAGCGAATCGAAGGCACTGATTGAATTGAATTTATATTGCAGCTGTGGATGTTTCAAGGAACTTGCAAACAGAGTAGTGTTTAATAAATAAGATTAATCGTTGTTTATAATTAGTCAATACATTATTATTAACTACAAAAAAAAAACAATATGTATAACAAATAGTTAGATATATTCCATTCTGGAAAATATTGAAATAAGCGACGTGCTATTATCATCAATGGCGGTTGTTCATGAGGGATAGCAGTTGAGAGTATTTTTTTGCTCAAACTTCATAAATGACTTATCTACTAAACACACTGACTGCAAACATTGTAACCAGTAGAAAGGTGGAAACCTCAATTTTATTATTGATGATTCGTGATACATCGCAATGTTACAATGCTGATGTACTGCAGCAATTCAATGTCAACGAATCATTATTCATATATTATCATGATCAAATTTGATTAACAATCTGTCACGTTTTTATTTTAAAATGGTGGCATCTTCCGGTACTTAGCAGCAGCCATGTGACTACACAAAAATATGTTCGTGTAAGCCAATGTACTGAATAATTGGACATACTAAAGGCAATAAATAAGTAGGTCTATAAGCAAGTACATTTACATTTCATAAGAAGCGTTTGTCTGTTATACATTGCAATAAGTGAAGTGTTTAGTGCAAGAAAAAGAAACACCAAATGAAAATCTATTCCCATGTATCTATCTTCCATCGTGTGACTACCTACGACGGTAGGTCATTTCGTGATAATATCTTTCCTTCGATGGCTGTTTTAATTAATCTTCATTATTGCTAAAAGCTTCTTTAGCTTCGGGTCCTACGGTGAAACTGATTGCGTCCGGAGATTTACTCCTAGGAAAGGTTTCAGAAAATTAAGAACATGGAAAGATTGCCAAGTTTATCATAATTATATCGGTACAACCGGGTTTTTCTCATGCAGCGAGCGAGCAGTGCGTACCGGACTGGGAACTTCTTGTCGTAGGTTGATAGTTTAGAATAATCCTTTCGTGATCCCATGCTAGCCATAGAGCAAGAATCTTAACGTTAGCCAGAGTGGTACCACCACTTTGCACTGCAGAACCCGTCGTTAGAAGGCGCTTCAGTACCGTGCTAAGTAAGGATACTAGGCTAACGGTTCTTCTTAGGCCTAGTGTACACAATCTGGCAAATTTCGTCTTGCTATGTATCGTGTAGAATCCAAAGATGACCAGTGATGATAATGGAAGAAATGTTCTTAATAAATTTTTTGGATTAAATCTTTTGCATATCAGATCATTGTCTTTAGAGCAAAGTTTGCTTACCTTATTTGCTCACATCGACAGAAACGAGTGTTTGAGGATCTTATGCTAATGCATTCTAAACCATCTCGGTGGTAAATAAGCCTCAACTGTGATACTAAATTAAAATGCTACCGGCTCGTTCACAAGAAAGCGTACATAAACACGCTTCTTTTGCAGTTTACTAAAAAAAACGATATACGATAGCGGCGCCGGTCTTCACACGGCAGGACCGGGGTTCGAATCCCGGCGGACCGCCTCCCCGTACGCAGGACTGACTATCCTGCTACGTTTAAAACCAAGTCATAGAAAGCTATAAATAGCAGGCCAAGACCGACTGAGGTTGTAGAACCAGAGAAGAAGAAGAAGAAAAAAAAGAATTGAAATAAAATAACAAAACAATTTTGTTAAATAATATTTCGTTTGTTTTAGGATAGATGGATATCGTAATAATTGATCGGGTATTGTGTTTGAATCATGATTAGTTTTTCGTTTCATGTTCCAACTCAATTTAACCGTTTTTATCGATTTGCATGCTTCTTGCCGCTGTTTTTTTTTGTCTGCCTGCGATACCAACATGCAGATTTGTACATTTCTGCTCTTCAAAAACTTCAGAATACATCTCAAGCTCGTTAGTTGACTCTTCAGTTCGCAGATAAAAAAAAATCGTTCAAACGAACTACCGGCCTTTAGAAGTCTGTTGTGGAAAGCACTGAGACAGATCGAAGAAAATAAGGAGCGGTCGATTTGATTTGTGTAATTGACCGGTTAATTTTAGTCAATTTATTCGATTGTTGCTTTCCTTTTAACAATTTCCAGTTGGTTTGGTTGGTATTGGGGTTTCACTGTGCTAGCTTCTCAAAAGCTATCCTCAAAGATATCCTTGGTAGCAATACGGCCAGGCCGTTCTACTTGAATAAAAAAAAAATATTCTTGGAGTTGTTTTTTCATGCATCACCAATATGATCAAAATATTATAGTTATAAATTTTGATACTAAAAAAATTAATTAGATTAAAACGGAAATATAATATCGCATAAAAATGTTCAATGTAAGCCATCAGGTCTTTTTGTACCTTTTTATTGCTTTTTGGTTGCATTACTTCTTTTTTGTTATCTTTTCAAAATTGTTGATGATTTTTTTTGCTGTTTTACTTCACTTCATTTCACCAGCTGTTTTTGTGCAACAGACTAATGCTTTTCTCTTGCATTTCTATAAGTTGTATGTTTCTGTGAATCACATGGAATTAAAACCCTCGGTACATTAAGTACTTCTTCTGCATTTTATCCCTCATTATGTATGCGCTATTACATCACTAATTTGAACAAAACCAATTTTATAATATTTTGCTACGATGCTTTTACAAAACAGAACTGTTTTATTTATTGAACATATCTATTGTGATTTCGTGGCACTTATCCTAGAGGAACGCTGATTCAATATCTAGCTTTATATTTCATTAAAGCTCATATGTATGAAAAGAATTTCTAACAAACTTAAGCTGACATAAACATGATATGCATTACCCATGTGAATAAACGTATACGGAATTTGTACCGCTCGGTAGCATGACCATAAATCATTGTAGTGAGAAAATCCTGAGGACGCTATGTTATCCTCTGTGTATTTTATATGACACTGTAGCACATTACGTAATGTTTCGAATGGTTTATATATAAAAAAAATTCTGATTTACAAAATTGTGATTTTGGGCAAAAATATCCCCTAACTAAAAGAATATTAAATAGACATTATTTTGACGATGAAACAGTAAACGCTAATTGATCATAGGTCTTACACTATGTTGTTGATTCTGATCCATGTGTCCAAGATTTATCATACGAATCGAAGCGGATATCTATATGCTTCCTTTGTAAAAAATGTATTTCTCTCCTACATTTTTATTGTACGCGGCTGTTCATGGACCCTTTGATTCAAGAACATCAATTGCATATATATTGTGAACACGCATCAAGGGTAGCATATGCTAAAAGCAATTGACTTATGTGATCGATTTGTTGATTTATGGTTCAGTTTAGCTACATCTAATGTGCTGCTATCATTCCAAAATCACGCATAATAAAATAGTGATGCTGACAGGTGTATGAAATCGATTTATTTTTATTGCACAAAGAAGTATTGAATACGGCTCAAAAACGGTACATTTATTTGGGCTTGAAAATATGTCGTTCGCATTATTAAAGCTAAATGCAAACCAATAAAAGCAGAATAAAACTTTAATCATACATTTGCAATTATAAATCAACGTAGTTTGCATGTTTGAATTTACTCACGAGACTCTATTGACTAATTGTTTTATTTTTAGTGTAAAATGTTCAGTTAAGTAATGAAAGAGAAAGAAATAGGAGCTTGGAAAACAGGTGCAGGGAAACTAATTAGCAACCATGTCAAAAACGATGGCACCGTACGAATAGAGGGTACCGTTTGAGATGCAAAATGATGCCATAGAGACGTTTCAGACGATACCTTCCTGCTTGTCAAGATCTCGTATGCTGCGGGGGGGGGGGGGGGGGTATATCAATACGTAAACTAAGAAAATCCACCAGTCGCCGGTATTTATAAATCAAAGCACTGCCTGCGGGATAATTTAATCTAATTAACTCCTTTGTTTCTGTGCTGGACCTTATCATTGATATAATTAAACAATATCAATAACAGATACCTATCATTCACACGCACAGGCCAGAAGGTGCAAATGCAACAGTGAAGGGAAGCTCGAAGCTAGCGTATCTACAACCCACATGCGTACAAAAGTACGGCATAAGGTATTCTAGGTGAATGAATAGAGTTGGTGTTGAAGTCTTCAAATGACAGGGGCTTTTAAATCAGCTTAGCAACCTTCTACAACGTGTTAGCTTAATATTAACACAGCGTCAATAATCGTCGTGTGTATTTCGCGTAA
>KZ064006.1:6284-28937 GCA_002091835.1 Anopheles maculatus | reverse complement strand
CTTCTTTAAGATCGACCGCGATATGAAAATAAAGCACAAAAAATACATATTCAGTGACAATAACGTATGCCAACGCTTTGCTGGTGTCAACAAGGTTTATGACAACATTTTCTGTAAGAGATTGACTGAAGAACCGAATTAACTTCAAGACTTACCTCCTATAGTATCCTGTTCTCCTGGCATTCGTTGAAACCAAGCAGGTCTGATCATCATTCATCGGAATAACCGTCGCTAGAACGGGATACCGTTCAGGACCCCGTTCAAAGGATCTCATTTAGGGGAGCCCAAAAGGTTCACAATACAGTACAAGACGATCAACCTTATATTCTTCTGTTACACTTTATGGCCGTACCGGATGGTTAATTAAATTTGGCTTATAGTCGACGAAGTCACATGCACATTCCAAGTACTATGAATACGTCAGGGATGGACCACAAGTTGTCATCGCTAGAAAAATCTTTAACATCAATCCCAACGTGTGTTTAAAGGCTTCATATCCTGTTTATTCTCGCTCGGTATAAAAAAGAGTAAATCGGTATAGTAATGTGTATATGTACGCATCGAAACTAGGATAAACGTTCGCACAAACGTGTACACGTAAGAACCTAAAGTGAACATGAGTATGTGGAAGGGAGGGAGGAGGGTTTTTTTGTTGTATTTTGGTAGTGATTAAGCGCATAAAATACATATATTTATATTAACATAACCGACGATAACGATCAAAATATTAAAGATTAGATTTTGCGTGAGTAGCCGCCCATTTAGTACGTACAGGAAATGGAATCGAAAACATTCGTTTAAATAAGAAGAGGAGGAAGAGAAGGTGAAACGTTAATTGGTAACGAAATCAAAAACGCACAAGGAGAGAGATATTGCGTGAGAGTTGTTCAATGTATGCATACGTAACACACATATACACACTCCCTCTATAAAGCGCCAATATGAATTATGAGCTATTAACAATAAGGATCACACATCGAGAGGAGAAACGGGTTCCAGTGTAGAATAATGTAAAGAATATCAGTTAAAATCAAATTGTAATGTCGAGCTGTTTCCACTGTCCCCACTGTCCCCACTGTTCCAAGAGCACCCGGACGGCAGAGCAGCGCAACAGACGCATACACATAATAACCACACGGACAAGAGACTGGGTAATGAACACACACACACAAGCGCACAAAACGGCCGATACCGATACCATGAGAAGCTGCTTGCATGAAAAGCTGATCAGCTTCGTGTTTTTTGTTTCCTTCTCCATACACTACCGTCCGGACCTTCCGTGTGAAGCCGTGATCGAAGATGACAAGCAGCTAGCAGTGTAGTAGTAGTCTTGTTATCTCCTATCTACTGCGGTTCTTCTGGGCCGAGCAGACCTATGTCGTCGCCGTTCGGTAGCCCACCGATGGCACCCTCCTCACCGTCGAGCAGTGCGTCCGGTCGCATAAATGGTTCCGCGTCTGGTTCGTGCGATATTTCAAAGTGCCGCTGAGGAAGCGGATTCCCGGCTGCGGAAGATTGTTTCACGAGAAAGGCGTTAGTATGAAGGGCGAATTAGGGTGATCGCGCTCCCGACAGCCAAGCGCGCTGTCACTCACCCGAATCAAGCTCCAGCGCTGGATCGGCAGTCGCTTCCGCCAGATTGGTGACCGACTTGGACTTAACGCACTGGAAGTCTACGTGGCGGCTTTTGGCCTCCTCCTTTTCCCACGACATGTGGATGAAGGGTCGCTGCAGATAGTTGTAGATCACTTCCATCCGGCCGCTCGGGCGACGCTTGATTTTTTCCTTGTACGTTGGGTAACCCTCGATGCCGAGCCGGATCTTCTTGAGCCCCCGATCTTTCAGCACCTGTTTCGCGACGTCCCGGTTTTCGATGTACTTAAAGAACCGATACATGGCCGTGTTTGCGACCGTTTGGCAGTCTTCCTCGCCCATCTGCGGTGGGTACTCGGCATCCCAATCGATAATATCATCTGGAAGGAATCAATATTTTTCACCGTTTTTTTTTGCTTTCTTCTGATGCGGAAGCGAACGGAGGAGTGAGCGTATACATACCCTCCGAGAGGACCACAATGTGACATTCGCGGTGGCCTTGCCGTGCAGCATCTACCATCAGCGGCAGGATAAGCTGCTCCAAGAACGCTTCGAACTGAATGCTTGCACCCTCGTTGGACAGTTCGTGTAGTAGACCGCGCAGATTCTGGCAACGGATAGTGTTTGCATTGAACGGGATGAGCAGATAGTCGCATGCTTCCCGCAGTTCCTGTACGGACACGGTGGGCGGACAGCGTACCACCCCGGACAGATAGTATTCGAGTATGGCCCGGAATACGGTGCGCGAGATCCCTTCGGCCACCTCGTACTCGCCCCGCTCGTTCGGGTGGGTAAATTCAAACCCTGTGCTAAACATCCGTCCAAGCATGGTTTCGGGTTGGGCCGTCAGCATTGACACGTTCACCGAAAACGTCGTGTTGTCCACGATCAGTGTGATGCGTTCATTTTCGGACAGCTTCTTCCCTGCTGCCACCTTTGCACTGTCCGTCGTGTTCTGCTGCTGCTGTTGCTGTTGCTGCTGCATGAGTCTATTGTTTCTGAAAAGGCACGAGACACAATTAGGCACAAGGTATACGCTGGATGACGGACATACGTGCGAATAAGACGAAAGTATCCTCAATACAGTACACCACGTGTGCTAAGATACTCACTTCATCGTGAAGCACACAAGAAACAACGTTTTCATTATCGAAGACGCGTGCAGACTAAGAAAAGTAGCCACCGGAGCAAGATGATTGGAGCAAACGCAACGACACGATGCACGAGGGGAGGAAACCATGCTTGCGGAGGTGAGAAGTGCAAACCGAGTGTCTGTGCAGTTAGCAGACAAGAGTTTGCACCCAACAACAACAAAAAGAAAAAGATATAAACCAGACCAAACCCTGACCTAGCACACAAAGAAACCCAGTCTCCCAGTTAACTACTACCGCGATGCACTGCGATGCTGGGCGCGCACAGCGATGATGCCTGACGAAACGGTCGATCTTCGTGGGATGACGAGGAAACCCCGGATAGTCACCGGGAATGGGTCAGCGGCGGGTTGGCAAGCAGCGAACATCGTCTGGACGGTCTGCGTCTGTGTCAACTTGGCGGATAACGTATCGAAACCCGAGATAGTAGAGTGTGTGCGCTCTTTTCGCGCACCCAATGCACACCAATCGCGACACATCCCACTATTTTGCAACACGGACCCGACGATGTGCACTCACACACATAGCATCGTAGTGGTGTTGGCAAGGAGAACCACACACCACGCTTGCTTTGTCCTTTGTAATAGATTTTTTTTTCGCGTGTTCTACTTATTTTAGATGTTCCATTTCGCTCTGGAAGGGCTGTCTATCTCTTTCGATTCCCCAAGGATTGCTAGATTATTCAACGCTTGGCTGGTGTTGCCCTAGGGTATGGGTATGGTATGCAAACCACCCGCGGATGCTTACCTGGCACGGTTCTTCATCATCTTCCTGCGACGATCATCTGTTTCGGTGGTGTCCTCCGTGTTGCTGCTGCTGTGCGAGCTGTCGTAGCTATCGTTCTTGCTGATTGCACCACCGGAGGCGCCACTCCCACTACCCGACCCCGACGCAGCGTCACGCTGTGTGCTAGTGGGTACGGCTGTGCCCTGTTTCCGTTGCAGTTGCAGCTCCATCGCGAAACGCTTCAACAATTCACACGCCCGGCCAAAATATAAATGACAAATCCAATGTAACCTATCCACGACGGAGCGTTGGTGGGTGGGTTCGAGGCAGAATATGCCCTAAAGATTTGGTTCACGCCAGGCACCGCGGAAGTACCGTCCAATCCAGCCAGCACCAAGAAACCTCCTTTGGAATGTTGGGTGCGTATCGTTGTTCTGCGATTCGGGGCTGTGTCGTCGTTGCTGCCTAGTTTACGAATACCTCTGCCTGCCTTTCTACCACTTCCCTTCAGTGAGCAAACATATCTACCGGAAGGGGATCGTAGCAACCAGTGCTCGGTAAGAATTTCGGGTTTGCTCTCCGTACGAGCCTTGCACACACATATACGCAACACAGAGGATGGCCCCGTAAGTCCCCTAACTAAAAGCTAATTGCTGGACCAGAATAGAGCAAGTTTAGTTGTTCAGAAACGAAAATTTTCTTTTTCTGCCACCTCCACCATCAGAAGAGTTTTGCTTCTTTTGTTTGACTGAGTATTTCTCAACCCTTCCTAGCGAAGAACACAGGGTGTTTGACGTTTCGATCAGGAAACGGTCATGAAAGTGGATGAACGAAGGGGAGAAAGAGAAGTGCATCCCCTACTGCAGTGTCTAAAACACAATGAATTTCACATTTTGAACATGAATATCATAACGTATTTTGTAATACTTGAAGTAACGTAAAATTTCCGCTTAAAGTGAATTAGATCCAACACGAAACAAGCTTATGAAACTATCTTTATATTGCTTTTGAATTGGACGGTAGAAAGACAGTAAGCTAACACAGTAGATGCGTTTAGCAAACTACTCAACTGCTAAACATTACATTTCAATAAATGTAATAATATTTCTTAACAAAAATTTCATAACAAGCAGAAATAACGATATTATTCCATCGCGGAACGTTTGTTTTTCTCGGCAGCAAAAAGGGCTTATTTGGCGCACACTACGTGTCAAAAGCTGTTTGTCATTTGTCTGACAGTTGTTTCTCTCGCTCTCGCTCTCGCTCTCTCTCTCTCGTTTCTGCCAAAGTGAATGTTTCGATTCGGAAAAGAAAAACTCCGCGATAGTCAACGGGGAATGAAAATTTTCCCGTGTACCGCTGGAAACTGTGCAATAAATGGTGCAAAAATCACCGTTAACCATGCAATCGTGCTTGCATCCGCCTCAATAGGCTACCGTGAGTCGCGGTAACAATCGTCCGTAAACTATTCTGTGCGGAGAATGTGTCCAGGGCCGTGAAAAAAAGGGTCCCGAAGCAACCGCGAACCACTGCGACGCAAGGAAAAGCAACATCACAAAATCGACAGCAGGAGCAGGTCGACGAGGAAGTCTCGGGGAACGCGTTCTGGTGGTGGTAGCGTTCAAGGGTTGTTTTGAAATGCAACAACAGCATTTAATAGCGTTATCCAACACACAAACACACCAGTTATCAGCAGCCAAAACCATGCATACAACAAAGCCATGGAGTTATGCTGTTAATGAACACTCTGAAACCTTCGCAAAAACGCCTAACGAAGGATACGAAAACAAACAGATCCAGTTTGCTGCAGCGACCGATTCTTTGTGAATCATAAATGTGGTTGGCGTGGCAGTCCCGGGAATAGAGCAGTAAACCACAATCGCATGCAATGAGAATGGTGCATTTATCAAAAATGAGTCTTTTCAGCTCGGGAGTCGGATAGAAAGGAGTCGGAAAACGCTCCGTAGTCAATCGAGAATCACAGCGCTACGGCTATTTTCTGTACTGTGCGTTACGATACATAAATACAAACCAATTGGACATCCACAAAATGTGCACCACCAAGGCTGCGCTTTGATATAGACATGCAGAAAACATGTACACGAAAGTGTAACTAATTTAAAAATCTTTTAAAACTGTGCACGAAAACTTCTCATTGATCAGCTACCAGAGCAACTGAAGTATAAAGCTGTAGAAGATCATTTAGAACATTGAGCAAATTACTGGTATGTCAGCTCTGGCGCAAAAATATGCGATGAAACACGTTCATTACATTGGATATTCTCAGAACAAAGTGTTAGTGTGAATTGGCGCGGTTTCCTACAGTTCTACAGACGTACGTAAAAACATGTTTCTCTGGATTTGCGGATTTAAGTGATACCACAACTCGCGTGCAGATGTGATTTTGTGAGCTGTATAGGTAAAAAAGTATTGAACGATTACGAACTGTAGGACGTTCCTGGATTGCAGCTAGTGGATTATACAGAACAGACTTCATTTGCTGGAAGCGATATGCACAACTGCGACTGTTTTGCCAATCAGTTTATGTCCATAGGTACGTATTAAAAGGTCGGGGGAGTAGGATCCCCATTATCTGAAACAAAAAAATCTAAACTATCTTTTCTATTTACTGGCAAGATGTGGAGCTTAAGTTGTCTAGTAGGAACGATCATAATATTTCTTTTAATTTGTTTTGTTAAGTATGGAACCTGTACTGTTTATTGCACAGTTTCACCAGTAAAGTTTTTGTATTTTGCGTATCCGTCAGTATTCGTCTGCAGTGCTGCGCATGTTTCTCAACTTATTTTCATTTTATCGATTAATGTATAACGAACATTAATCGTTGAATCAAGCGCTAAAAGAACATTTTACCATCTTTCTGAAACAATATTTAATGAAATGATAGGAATACATTTTACATTAATCGCATTTGAAGCACTCAATGCTCCAGCTGAACATATAGTACTGAACATAGAGAGCGCGATAGTGGTCCCTGATTGCATAAATGAATGAAATTTCGTTCGAAGCAGTATCAGATAACTCCGTTCTGATGCGTTTAACCGTAAATTGTTCCAAAAAGCTTGGAAGTAAACAAAACTCCAAATTTGTTTGAAGTGAACTGTCAATAAAATAGGTGGCAGGAAAACTTGGTGCGTCAAAAACGGCAGTGCAGTGCGAAAGTTGGCACATTTGGCAGCACTGCCTTTTCTTGACAGTTGGCGCTTCGATGAAAAGAAGAAAAGAAAAAAAAAAAGGATGGAAAATTATAATGGCGGCTGTGTCTCGCCGTGTAAATTTTTCGGAATAAAACGCGTTTAAATCGCACCGAATCGGTAATGGTAGGTACGTACAGGTGCGACAGTGTGGTGGGTGTTGGTTGGTGTTGAATGCAAAAACGCACCGATTGTGTGCGGAGTGCAATTTAGTGAAAACAATGGCGGCCCAATCACAATTTGTTGTTTACTCTTTTACGACGGAGCCACACCACAGTATTGGAGGACAGATGATGATGGTGATGATGTTGATGATGATTATGATGATGCTGGTAGTGTATAGTGCAAAACCCTTTTTTTTTCTTCGCCGTTGATATCGTGAATGAATGAAATTTTTGTAATCGATTGTAATCGATGCATCTTGAGGTGGAATGAAAATTTGCAAGCAAATTCGGTACCCTCTTCATGATCATCTCGTCCCGTCAACACCGCCGCCAGGCCTTCTCCTCTGCTAACATGGTTGGTGTTGAATGCAAAAACGCACCGATTGTGTGCGGAGTGCAATTTAGTGAAAACAATGGCGGCCCAATCACAATTTGTTGTTTACTCTTTTACGACGGAGCCACACCACAGTATTGGAGGACAGATGATGATGGTGATGATGTTGATGATGATTATGATGATTATGATGATGCTCGTAGTGTATAGTGCAAACCCCTTTTTTTTCTTCGCCGTTGATATCGTGAATGAATGAAATTTTTGTAATCGATTGTAATCGATGCATCTTGAGGTGGAATGAAAATTTGCAAGCAAATTCGGTACCCTCTTCATGATCATCTCGTCCCGTCAACACCGCCGCCAGGCCTTCTCCTCTGCTAACACGCACACGCCAGGGGTAACCAACAACAGTACCTTCATCGGCAACAGAGAGAGAGAGAGAGAGAGCGAGCATTCGTTCGATGGGTCAGGTGAAGTTTACATGGTGGCACGGTGCATTCAGAAATGGCCGACAGGTCAGCCTGTTGGTGTTGATGCAACTTCAATGAGAAAATAATGATTTTTAAGATCCGTTGCAAAGATTTTTCGGATATTTCCACCGCTACTACGTGCAGTCCATCGTGGATCAAGACGAGGAAAGAGTAGTAGTATCATCGTCCCTAGTGAATTCTCTCTACATCGTTCAAATTATCTCTTTTGCTCTGTCTCGCTCTTTCTCTCGTACTTCCATGCTTGCTGCGTTTGTCATTAAACCTCGTAGCCAGTGGTGTATGCGTGCGTGCGCGTATGTGTGTGTGTGTGATCAATTTCTGCAGAGTTAAAAGCGATTTGTAAAAAAAAAATTTCAAAGTGTGTGCATCGTGAAAAGAATTATGGTAAAATACCACCAAAAAGTGCAATCTGGGGTATTGCGAGTGGAAATATAGAGCAAATGTAATCGAATCGCGTGAAGGAATCTGCAACGGGGCGGGGAAACATGTAAGAAAAGTTGTAACGGGGGAAAAAGCATTTTAATAGTAAACATATCTCTCTCTCTAATGACGACATGATGATGACGGTTTCGTGTGCGCGCGTGTGCCTCAGTGTGAGTGGTGTGGTTGCGCGATTGTTGAATCGGTTGAAAAAAGAGGAAAAGCAAAAAGGTTACAGGGGGAAAGGCGGTTTGTCAATGATATTTGCGGGTGTGTATGTGCGCGGGTGTTGAGCCATCTTCCTTCGTCCGATGATGATCAACCGAACAACAATAGCAACAAAAGGTGGCCAGCGAATAAAAATGAGAGAAAAAAAACACACACACGAAACAACGACGACGACGAAAAGTGCGTCAACAAAAGTGTCGGCTGGGGATCATTTATCTTTTTATTTGCTGCCGCTGTCAAATATCAAAAATTGCTTTATGTTGCCCCCCCACGGGAAAGTAGCGGTAGAAGGGGTTGGGGTTTGTGTGCGCGCGGTGGTGTGTCTACTAGAGATTGTCGTGGAAAAGTCGGGCAAACGATGTGGGAATATTGCTATTCGATGAAGACGACAGTCGAGCGTGCGAAAGAGAGGCGAAGAGTGAAGTATCCGCGATTTGATTGTGATTAATGCGTCGCTCCGGATAAGCGAGAGAGCGCGAACGAATAATATAAGGCAGCGCCTTCTATGAGAAGATGAAGGAAGCAGGGCACCGTAGAATGTGTGCGTGCGTGTGCTCCTGCTCCTGATGGTGTGTGTTACGATGTGAAGGGAAGCAAGCGTGTGTACAGCCAGGCGAATGAGCGCGCGCGCGCGCGTTCGCCCGTGCACATACCTGAGTCGTGAATGTGTGAAAGAGAGTCGATTGTTCGTATGTGAAAAGGATGCGAAATGCGTGCCTGTAGAGGAAGCTGAGTGAGCAAATGAAAGAAAGAGCGAGCAAGGGGTGTGTTACATTGGGCAAGAAAGAGATACCCTGCACGGAATGAAAAATAACACAGCGCGAATGGTGACGTACATGTATGTGCGTGTGTGTGTGTGTGTGTGTGTGTGAGTGCGTGTAAAATTTCAGCGAAAAGTATTCACTTACAAGAAATCATTCAATCAATGAAAAATATGCAATCATCGATTGATCAAAAATTGTTCCTTGTTTTGCTATGATAGCGGATAGCTTGTGTGCGTGTGTGTTGGTAACAAAGTAACCAAAGCGGCGCGCGCGTTGTGTTTGCTATATTGATGAAAGTATGCAAAGTGAAGATGCTGTGCAGAGAAAGAAGCTTGTGTGTATCGGTGTGTGCGTTGATATCGGTAGCAGAGGTTTTGATAATAATATAGCAGTAATGAGAAGTGAAAAAAAAAATCCTATTAGGTGCGTGAATATTATAAACGGAATCATTCTTGCCACTGATGGCAACACAATTCGAATCTTCTTCCTGCACACGAGAAGAAACATGGAGAGCGATAGAGAAAGAGAGAGAAAAAGATGTGAGATTCGGTCGTTCTCGCTTTCAGTGAGTGTGTGAATGCTGTTGCTACGCGGGATGTGGGAATATGCGCGGGGTGTGTACGGTGGATAAATTGTGACGATGATGGCGATGATGATGATGATGATGCTGACTATCTTCGCTTGATGCTGCTGTTGTTGCTATTGATGGTTATCCGTGGTGTATTCTCTTCCCTGTAACTGTTTCCTGTAACTTCTTGTGTGTTTTCCTTTTTTTGTTTTAGAAACACATGAGAATTGAGACATTCTGCAATTATTGGTTTTGCATGCACACATACACACGCATACACGAAAATATCATCATCCAATATATATAACACGAAACAGTAAATCCCATGCAAGTAGTTAAATGCATCTTAGTCATTCAAGTACAGTACTCGCATCGAACAAATGTCGTAGAAGAGAGCGCCCGTGTTTGTGCATCCACAAATAAAAATCACATGTGCTAGAGAAAAAGAGAGCCACAAAGAGTGCGCACTGCTGGCGGGAGTGAGAGCGTCGAGCTTGGTTTTCATTTACGATTTCTCTTCTCTTGCCTCCTTTACGCACACCCGTTCTCGATCATCCGGTTGAAATTCGGAATGGATTGAAATGGACCGGGTGTAGGGCGAGAGAGAGAGAGAGAAGGAGAGGGAGCGAAGGAGTAGTGGAGTGGAGGCGGTCAAACAGCAAGAAGGCGACACGCGAGGTCGGTTCTTCACACACAGAGCAGCGAGCCGTCATTCGCGGGGCCACCCCATCAACACACTCACACGTGCACGCGCGCAAGCATTCCCCGTGTGTGTGTACACAACACCGCCGACGTGTGGTGCTGCGACGCGTGTGCATACTAACGAAGACACAATCTACAATCCACACACCGAGACACCGACCGCATCGATGGGAAGCAAGCAAGCAACTCGACATGAGAATGTGGTCCGAAACTCTTCGTTTTGGTACATACGAGAAAGGGTGGCATAAAGATGGAGGCGCGCGCGCTCTTGCAATTTCCCCGATGCATTTCGATTATTCGGCTCAATCAAAGCAACCCAAACGTATGCAAAACGTCAACCCTGGTTTTGGACAGCTGCTGTATGGTACGGGCTTTCATGCGGAAGTCGCAAGCATATGTGTGGCATACGCTTTTGCCTGGCCAAATGTTTAAACCGCTGTCTGTGACCATCTGGAAACGACGTTCTAATGCCGGTTGCTGGTAGAACTGGAGACTCCTTATGTTTTCAAAATCTCGCTAGCCTAGTGTTGGAAGCGTTGATATGGATACTTTGATTTGTGGTTGTCGGTTTTGGATGGTTCCCATGGTATTGAACTATATGAGCTCACGAGTACATCATCAGTCTTGATGTATTGAAGTGTTTATTGAACTATTACTATTATCCGGACTATTTACGCAGGACTAGCTAGTTAATTACGGTAAAAATAAGTCAAGAATACTAGAAATTGTCAAACTAGGGCCTATCGAGGTTATAATGTAACAGTACAAAATATATAATTGGAGGATGAACAAACAACTATCAGTTTTGGAAGCTGCTAATAAGTATATGTTTTAAACATTACTATCTATCGTTTTGTATATCTTCGAGGTCTTAATATCTAAGAAAGGGAGAGATCCTATCAATTTTGGATAGGATCCATAGAACAACAAATAGCTGATTATGCTACCTTTTACTTGCTTTATTTGTACAAATACCAAATGCATCAATTTCTAATCACAGATAATCAAATAGTTGTTTACAATGAATAGTAATACAGGTAGGCCGTACAAATAAAATACATGACAGACACATTCCAGCTTTGAGACACTAAAACTTTGAGCAGTCTTGAAATTCTTTCCTGAATTTAATGAACTAGAAGCTGATAAAGCTTAAAATATGTCCAGATTCAAGTTGAATAAAGCTTGCTAATTGGGACAAGCCAAGACAAAATGTGTACTAAAGATCATCAATAAACTTGCTAATAATTGGGTCTATTTCTGATCCGGAAGGCTGTGCTGTGTCCTGCAATTCTGTCTGTCCGTCTTTTTATCGTGGTGTTCTTTGAACCTCATGAGTGTCTTTGGGTCTATGCTAAACTCAGTAAATACAGAGTTAAATCCAAAACAAGTAAACTTTTCGCAATGCGATTAACTAATGACTTATTGCTTTGACAGAGCTGTCGCTAAATGCATCATAAATTTGCAACATTTAGGGCAGCTTATTTGGCAAGATAATTGTGTCCAGTTCGGTGAGAGACGTCAAGTGGTTATCACGTTTTCCTTAGTGACAGTGACAGAACCTTTGAAAACAAAGAAAAAACGTTACGAACGTTATTGAGAGATGGAAGTGAAACCGTGTGCCACCTTTAGAGTGGCTTTCACGGACATACCGAAAAAGCCAACCAAACCAGAAGTTATGAAGTTTCTGGTGGAAGAACTGAAGCTGGACCCGACCAAACTGGAAAAGCTCCAGCTAATGGAATCGGCGACCACGGTTATCGTGGAGATGAAAAACGCGGAAGAAGCGCGTGCCTTCGTGGACAGCCACGACAACATCCATACCATCACATGCGATGGAGAACAATACAATGTACCCATAAAAATGGACGACAATACGAAAATCGTGCGGATACTGGAATGTTCATCGAACATTTCCAACAGCGACATAAAAACCTTCCTGTCCAAGTACGGACAGGTGCACGAGGTCAAGGACCTATACTGGGAGAGCCCCTCGCCTTTTCAAGGGGTTAAAAATGGGAATCGTGCCGCTACAATGGTGGTCGAAAACCACATCCCATCCTTCATTGCTATAAAGGGCGAGAAGGTCAAAGCCGTGTACAAAGGACAGGTCGTAACCTGTGCATATTGTGACCAACCGAACCATTATGGGGTATCATGCACGCAGAATAGGAAAAGTATACAGCAAGTTAGTGTGAACAGCAGACTGTTTTCAGAGGGCGAGAAGGTCAAAGCCGTGTACAAAGGACAGGTCGTAACCTGTGCATATTGTGACCAACCGAACCATTATGGGGTATCATGCACGCAGAATAGGAAAAGTATACAGCAAGTTAGTGTGAACAGCAGACTGTTTTCAGAGGTGGCGCGCGACAGTATCGCAAAACCGCGAATTGAAAACGTGACAAAAAAATCATTAGAGAAGTGCGATACAGAAAAAGAAGAGACCTATGACCTCAGCAAAAACTCACACACCTCGCCAAGCCAAGCCAAGAAAATGGAGGCCCCAAAAAACACATTGCTAAATTTTCACAGGATGGACTATGAGAAGGGAGGTTACACAGTGTTGAAAGCAACGGGAAAAAGATTAGTATCTGATGGTGGAAACACATCATCGGACAATGAAATCAATGAACAAAACAAAAACACTCTGCAAAACAAAAAAAAACAAGTAAAAAATAATTAAAAAAAAAAATAAAAAAAAAAATAGTAGATAAAAAATATATACATAAAAAAAAAATGGCAGAAAAAATTACAATCTTACAATCAAACATAACTAGCCTTAATAGAAACAAAGATGAATTACAAAGGATGCTAAATGCACAAAATATCACAGTTGCATGCATTATGGAAACATGGTTAGACGATGAATCAAAAAAAAAAGCTAAGATTTCAAATTACAATTTAATTACTAGCAATAGGAAAGATGGGTACGGCGGATCCGCCATATATTTACGAAAGGATATAAGGTATAGATCTATAAACAGATACCCAGAAGATGATGATATACAGATAACTGAAATCCACATGATAAATAGCAACATAAGAGTAATAGCAATATATGCAGCACCCAACACTAATATAAACAAATTCCAAACTATAATTGAAAAAATATTAAATAACCCACAAAACACTCAAAAAATGATAATAACCGCCGACCTAAACTGCCACCATATGGCATGGGGTAACCCATATAACGATAGAAAGGGCAAAATATTATTAGAGGTAATGGAAGATTCGAAATTCATTTTGCTACACAACAAAGAAACAACGTTCATACCCACAGATACCAACAAAAGATGCACGGCGATAGATATCACTATGATAACGGAAGATATTAGAAACAAATGTGATAGGGAAGTGTTGCAACACCATATGGGAGCCACCCATCACAAAACTATAATTACCAAAATTCAAGAAAACCAGAAAAGCATAGCAAAGAAATACATAAGTAAAAGTAAACTTTTCAAAGATTTAAAAAACATCAATATAACAGACAATACAACATCGGGCAATATTTGCAGGAAAATTAACAAATACATCAAAGTAAATACCAAAGTCTCAAAAAAACAGCCTCGAATATGGTGGAATACTAATACAGAAAAAGCTTGGAAAGAGAAAAATGAACTAAGAAAAGCATTCAATGAGAATAGAAATATAAATAATGAAATAGCATTTAAAAAAGCCCTGGCAAAGTTTAGATTCCTAAAAAAAACACACAAAATTAAAAAATACGAAGAAACCTTAGAAAAAATAGACAGTAATATGAATACGACAGAATTATGGAATCTAATTAGAAGAATAGAAGGAAAAGAAAACAATAATAGAGCTGAAAACCTTATAGAAACAAACATTCAAGCTGCAAAAGAATTCCTGAACAAAAACTTCCCAAAAAATTCTAAAGGGAACAAAAATACGTACAAAAACATACCAACACCTGAAGATATTGTAGACGAAAATAGCTGGGCCCAAATACTGGGAAAAAAGAAAAATACAGCACCAGGTGTAGATAATATCTCATATGAGATACTAAAAAACCTTAATAAAGAAACAACAAAAATATTGATAGAAGAGGCAAATGAAATGTGGAAAAAAGGCAAACTTAAAAAACAATATAAAGCGATAAAGATAATAGCAATACCTAAACCAGGAAAGGACACCAACAATGTAGACAATTATAGACCCATAGCACTTTTACCCACACGCACAAAAATAATTAACATGGCAGTACTAAAAAAACTACAACACCAGTGTGCCATAAAAGAAATGATCCCAAAAACATCCTTAGGATTTCGAGCGAACCATTCCACTAACCAATGTGTTAACTATCTAATCAACAAGATTTTTAACAACAAAAGAAACAAAAAATTGACAGGGGTAATATTCGTAGATCTATCTAATGCCTACAATAACGTTAAAACAGAAACACTACTAAAAATACTAATGGAAAACGAGACATCATTAGACATCATACGATGGGTAGCAGAGTTCTTAAACAATCGTACAGTAGAATTAAAATCCGAGAACAAAACTCTCAAAAGACTGGTATCCGACGGTTTACCCCAGGGAGATGTACTTTCTCCCACATTATTTAACATTTACACAAGACAAATCCATGAAACAAATAACCAGCTAAATCCACACATAATACAATACGCAGACGATTTTGTCATCATACAACAAGCGAAAACAGCCCAAGAATTACAGAGAAAACTACAAAGGTCATTAAACAATTTCAAAGAAGAAGCAAACAAATTAGGTCTACACATAAACATAGAGAAAACAAAACCTATGGTATTTGGAAAAACTCCCCTAACTATAACAATCCATATAGACAACACAGATATAGAAAAAGTCACCACTTACAAATATTTGGGAGCATGGATAGATGGCACTCTAAAATTCAGAAAGCAAATAGAAGAACTGAAAAACAAAGCCAGAAAAAGGCTAAATATAATCAGATGTATATGCAACAAAAACAACAAACTGAGCCCAAAAAAAACGATAACAACCCATAGATCCATTATCAGAGGAATTCTAGAACAGGGTGCTTCCTTTATAGGAAATGCAAACAAAACATTAAAAAAATCTCTACAGACAATAGAAAACCAATCATTAAGAAAAATAACAGGGTGCACCAAAACAACTCCTACAAACTCACTAATGGCAATAGCAGCAGAAATCCCATTACACATTCGATCCAGATATTTAGCTACAAAGGAAACCATTAAAACAATAGCCTACTCAAAAATACATCGCAACCAACTAACAAATATTAGAGGGAACACCACACAAAAGAATAAAACGTACATGGAAAAAATATACATTGAAAACAAGGACATAATCCAAAAAATAGGAATTATAAAAACAAACAACATAGAAAGCAAATTACACATCAGATGTGAAACAAACGAGGACGTTACTAAAAACACACCCCATGCAAAAATTATACTCAAACAAAAATATGACGAAGAAATCCAAAAGCTTAAAAATTTAAAACACATCATATACACGGATGGAAGTAAAATAGAAGACAAGTGCGGCATTGGAATCTACATCCAAATACACAACAAACCAAACCAATACATTGCTTCGAAATACAAACTAGAAAACACAGTACCGATAACATCCGTAGAAATTATAGCCATTCAAAAAGCATTAGAAATTGCGGTACAACACGGCATAACAAACCCGACCATCTTCACAGACAGTAGAGCAGCATGCTACATCATAAAAAACGCACAGGGAAAAAACTACATAGACGAAATAGTATACAGCATTTTAGATATGAGTACAAAACTAAACGCAGAGATTCGATGGATTCCAGCCCATGTGAATATAAAGGGAAACGAGAAAGCAGACGAATTAGCTAAAAAAGGAATCATGTCTGAAAACGTTATCCAGAACAAATATAGGATCAGTGACACAACAACAATCATTAAAACTAAAGTTTAATGATATTTTAATATTTTCTGCACGATAATATAATAACAGAATATTTTTCTGCACGATATAAAACCCAAAGAGAACTAATCCCGGAAATATCATGGGATAACCTAAAGACTCACTGGAAAGACAAGACTGGTAAAACCATAAAAAGTATAGTGTAATTTATCAAAGAAATGAAAATAGAAATTAAAAAAAAAATGATAAGGGAAAAAATATCTTGATAGAAGAAACGAAGGAGCCAACATAAACATACACATCAAAATATGCTATTACATCAAAGCTTACACACATACAGAAGAACACATGTAAACATCGAACCAAAGGCAAATGACTCTGGTTAGTCGAAGCCTCAATAGGGAAAGTAAGCCTCTGAATATGGGCATTTGGACAAGAGTCTAAACAAACATAGGAGGATACATCCTTTCTCGTCAAAAGAAGAAGAAGAAGAAGAAGACAAAAAATTGCAATTTATTTATGTTGTTGTCTATTTCCGTTTTACTCGTATCAGTATGTTAAAAGATTATCAAGATCAGTAATATTCAACGAGTGAAAAAACTACATTTCGTTTGTACTATCGCCAGAAGCGACGAGGTTGTATTTCCGATGGCGGTCTTTGAGGTCGGATCTGGAACACCATTGGTCCGGTAAAGATCGATGCGGCAATGCCCACACATTCTATCGTAAACTGGTTGTGGTTCCTGAGCATTCCAGAGGCGCTACAAAATTCTCTTGTGTTAACATGGGTCGTATGAAAACAATGCAAGTGATCTGTATTCTCGCCAGGGATCACCATCAGCGTAGCCTGTGGGCAAACTGAACTCAATTGCCAAGCATCGTTTAATGTCCACCGACACTCAGTATCACTATTATTCGGTGTACGAGGTGGAGCATTCACCAAGTCGGTACCTTTTCATTTCCTGTCGCTGCTGGAGTTAGTTGTTTGCCGGACAATCGAGAGCAGCTGCGGCAAAGGGTTTGAATGTATAATCTCTTGTCATACGTTATCGAACCGGAGGATTTTTTTCAGATCGGTACACTGACGCTGCTGTAAACTGGAAAAGGGACCCCTCACCAAGAAGCAATTTAGCCAAAGGTTTAGCAGGCTGATCTAGCCAGTCGGGATCCGAAAGATCACCGAAGGAGCGGTATGTGCGATCACCAAAGGAACAGTATATAAGAAAAGTTACTGCTTAAGAAAAGTTATGGAAAGATCACCCAAGAAGAAGTAAGTATGTGCGCTCGCATTGGAAACTCTGCATCGTGTACAGCCGCTTGATGAGCGAAGAAGGAATGCAAGCCAGCGTGAGAGAGAGAGAGAGTGCAAAGGACAGGCAAGCGAGAAAGATTTCTTAAGTAAAGGGCTGGATAGTATTGTAGTGCAAGCGAAAGAGAAAGCATGACAAACGTCGAGGGATTGTGCATGCCGCGTTTGAATTGCTTCTTTCGCTCGCACGCACACGTTTAGAATGATCGATAGATGGGAGCAAACAGGAAAGTGTATGACAACAGAGCGTACGAGGGAAAGACCGAGAGCGTAGTAAACCGAGCTTGTGTTCGCGCTTGCTTCCTCGTTCGATCAAAACGCTCCATCTCTTTCCCGCTACTCTTGTGTATTTAAAATTCCTTCATCACGTTTGTTTCGCATAGATTCTATGCGTGTGGAGTATGCTTGTTGTGTGGGGGTGATGATGATGTGAAGAAAAACCGCACAAACTGATGATGATGATGATGATGGGTGGTGTTGGTGGTAGTAGTGTAGTGTCGCAAGGTGCCGCACGCGAGAGCACAAAGTTGTCAATTATCAACACATGGGAGAGAGACAAGTGTGCCGACATTATTCGGAAGGCTTTTCAGGTCGGCAGGATATACCCTCACTGCGTGTGTGCCTGTGTGTGTGTGGGTCACAGGGAGAGGTGTTGAAAGGTATGTGGCTGCTGTGTATTCCACGAGCGGAGATGTTCTTTGGGAGGTCGCGCTGGGAGTCAAAAAAATCCCTTTCGTTTCCGGTTTCCGCTCGTGGAGTAAAGAGCAGCTCTGCGCGAAACACCGTTTACCCGTCGACTGGTGGTACTGGTGGGGGGGAGATAGCGTGTGTGATCCACAGAAGGATGTTGGATTGCACACACACACACACACAGGTTGAGAATATTCGTCCCGGATGTGATGGGGGCACTCGAAACATGCAAAATGAGACGAAGTAAATGTGTCGTACGTCTTGGCACTATTAAACTCGCCAGATCTTACTGATGTGTCCAAGCTTGCAGGAAGTGACCTGATCCCTAATCCCCGCCCAAGAAGGGACCACCCAAACAGTGTGACCTGTTTTTTTTTCTACTAGCATCTTATCCCTAATTTTGAAATGAGAACGGAAGATAATCACACAATGGATTAAATCCGGCCATCAACACATTTTTTCTCTATGTTTGGTCTCTGCAACTAGCTCTCGTGGTTGTCTAGACAACGAAATGTTCTTGCACCCAGATTACTGAGACCAGTCGTTTTATGGCACCGTTGGCAAATGTTTTGACTTCTGTCGTTATTGGTGTATTGTAGCTTACCTGCAGCAAGGTTCAACATTTTTCCACTGGGACGGCAGGACAAATCGAACTCCTCGGAATCCACCTCGCTTATAGCAGGTATATGGCAGCGTGCCATTACAGCAGTCTCCTTCACTAGCATGCTCCGTTCAAAACGTTCTCTTGCACCAGGAATACGTTGGCTGGAGAAGAAGAAGGTGGAGCGATTTGTTGTGTGGTGTGGTGCTGCGCATGTGTGCGGCCAGTGAGAGGAGGAATGGGGTGTATGCGCAAGGAAGAAAATCCTGGCCTTTTTTCCCTCCTAAAAATTGGCTAATAGGGAAAACTGCTTGTTTATAGTAGAACGATAAGGCTGAGGAGGGTTTGTGAAATGTAAAAGAAAATCCATTTGTATTCTCCTGTTTAATTAACGCGTTCTGTGAGATGACAGAGTGGTGCAATTGTGCGTAATTTTGCGTTTGACATGTGATATAAACATTTTTAAACATACACACACACACACACACACATATACACAGACACTAATACACTCGCATATGAACCTTCGATAGTATAGGAATGTGGCGGTTAAAACAGTGCGAACAGTGCCTTGTTTTTGGTTTGTTGTAATTTTCACTTAGAGCAGGTGACTGCAATTCATCAGAAAAATAATCTAAAGTAATGTTGTATTGCAGACTTATTAATGACTGCAACTCATGTGTGTATTGTAAATTTACCGGATTGTGCCATAAGCCAATATATTTGCAATACACATCCTTAGCTTGTATTATTATAAATGATCTTTTTATGAATATGATCTTATGGCAAAGGAAGTTAATTGTCGTTTTTCTTATCGTTTTAGGTCGTGCATTCGTCATACAAGTAAGAATATTGAGAAACTGATTGTGTGTGTGTGTGTATGTGTACATGAGTGTACATCAACGAGAGCAGCAGCCACCGTCAAAACGTGAAAACACGGCAAACTGTGCAAAAACGATGCGTTCCTTCCGAGACAGCAGCGAAAGAGAAAGGCGAACAGTAGTAATGTGTATAAACATAAACAGGAAAGCGGCAGCAACCGAGTCAAACAATCATACACCTGTGTCGGTGTAAACTCTCTAACCCCAGTAGTAGTGTAGCTAAATGCCAGATAGTCGAAGACGCCGATCGAGAAGGCATTAAGAAAATCGAAACAAAAAATATTGCAAAGATATCCCATTATTCCCACGATCATCCCCCCCAAACACGCGCAGCTGCAACACACAGGACACATATCGTGCGGAAGAAGATAAATAGAGACATAGCGATCGCAGCAGTAGTCCGTTAACTTTGAAGACACTTTCTCGCGTCTCGCGCTATCCGCGCACCGCGCGTGGTTCTCTGTTGGTAGTGGCAGCGGACGACGTGTGTGGTGGTGGGTGCCGTTTTTGAGTACGCGGGGATACGTATATAGTGTGCGTTGTGTGGTGGTGTGCCGTGCGATTCTAGTATACGTCCTTTCGGAGGGTGGTCCGCGTTGGCCTTACTATATGTGCGCGTGTCGCAGTGGTGCTAGTCGTCACAGTGGTGGTGATGGTCGTGCTCGATTCCACTATTTGCACTTGTATGTAAGCGAAACGGGACACCGCAAAACCGATCGCGCAACTGTGCGCTAATCGTGTGTGGTGGGTGGGTATTCGTAACCCTGGCAAATCAAGTTCCCCCAGCCCCAGCGACACCATGTCTCAAAAGAGTCAGAAGCGCACTAACCGGGGCGAGAACGATGGGCCGCCACCGATCAAAAAGCGTAAAGGGCGGCCCCCGGTTTCGTCGTCCGGTATGGAGGACGATAAGGATTCGCCCGCATCGAACGGGGGCGGTCCCGCTAGCTCGAGTGCTGGCTCGAGCGGAGGAGGAGGAGGAGGAGGTAGTGGAGGGGGCGGTGGCCCAACGACACCGACGAAAAACTGGCAGCCACGTTCCGTAATCGACTGCAAAATGTCCAGCATCTATAACCGCACCGCGCCCGAGGCACCAGCAGAACTGTTTAGGTATATCGTACACGCACTAGACACGGTTCCCGAACCTTTACTAATCGCTTGTGCTTTCCTTCTTCCCATTGCAGGAAGGACCTTATCAGTGCCATGAAGCTGCCCGACTCGGAACCGCTAGCGGCGGACGAGTACTGGGTGATTGCAGGAATGGGAACGAGGTGTGCAGGTGCCGGTCAATCCCGACTCGCTGCCCGAACCGTCCGTGGCGACGCTGCAAGAAAGTTTCTTCAAGAAGCGGCACGATTTCAAACTGTAAGAATCCGGCATCCGGGATGTGGTTTTGCAACCGTTCTACAGCGTGTCACGCTTCTTTTTTCGCTTTTCCAGACCGAAAAACAAATACATTCGGATAACGAAGGATGAAAATTTCACCCATGACCAGCACTATCTCTCCAATACGCCTGCGATCGCCGAAAGTGTGTGCTACTACGATCTGGATCAGTTCGATTCGGCCTGGCTAAAGGTGCTGAATGGGGAACGCAACTTGGCCGGTTTGGTGCCGGTGACGGACGAGCAGTTCGAGCGTGTTGTAGAAGAACTTGAGGTACTAACGCTGGTAACGCTTTGTTAAGGATCGTGCGGATGCTAATGAGTATGGTTTGTCCTTTCCATGGTCGATTTTCTAGGGACGGTGTTTGGATAAGATCCAGGCAATCATGAAAACGGAGGAAGGGCTCGGAATTGAGTACGACGAGAATGTCATTTGCGATGTGTGCCGATCGCCGGACTCGGAGGAAGCGAATGAAATGGTGTTCTGTGATAACTGCAATATTTGCGTACACCAAGCGTGTTATGGAATAACGAATATACCGTCTGGTAAGTATGGGATGATGGTAAAGTCTTAGCTTAGCTTAGGGTCTAACACATCAGCGAAGCGTTCATCGATCCGGATACACACGCGTGATGCGGCAGTTGCTTTTTCGTTAGGAACCTTCAGAATCACTATAAATGTCCTATTTTCCTTCTGTTTTTCCGCTCTGCCAGGTCAATGGTTATGTAGAACGTGCTCGATGGGCCAGAAGCCGAAGTGCGTCCTCTGTCCAAACATGGGCGGTGCGATGAAATCGACCCGGTCCGGGCAGAAGTGGGCCCACGTATCGTGCGCCCTCTGGATACCGGAGGTGAGCATCGGTTCGGTCGATCGCATGGAACCGATCACCAAGATCTCGAACATCCCCTCCAGCCGGTGGGCGCTGGTGTGCGCACTGTGCCGGGAGCGGGTCGGCGCCTGCATCCAGTGTTCGGTAAAAACCTGCAAAACGGCGTACCACGTGACGTGTGCGTTTCATCACGGGCTGGAAATGCGCGCCATCATCGAGGACGAGAATGCCGAGTGGCAATGCGGGCGGCGGACCGGCAACCGGTCCGGGAACAAACGCGGCGAGCAGCACCGGTGGTGCCACGGGCGGCGGCGGCGATATGAAGCGACGGAAGCGAAAAGATATGACGTCGGAGGAAAGGAATCTGGCGCGCGCGGCCCGCCAGCAGGAGATCGAAGCCGAGTTCGATAAGCACGTTAGCGTGAAGGACATTAGCTGCCATCTGCTGGATGTGGACCAGGAAGGTATCTACCATATCTACAACTACTGGATACTGAAGCGAAAGGCGGGCCACAATCGACCGCTGCTACCGCCGAAAACGGACGAGGTGGACCCGAACGCACAAAACCAGGAGCAGGTCGACTCGGATAAGATGAAAACGTTCGTGCACTTGCGGCAAGATTTGGAGCGGGTGCGCAATCTCTGCTACATGGTGAGCAGGCGGGAGAAGTTAAGCCGTTCGTTCTTTCGCATGCGGGAGCAAACGTT
>LULA01015691.1:0-28974 GCA_002091835.1 Anopheles maculatus | reverse complement strand
GTATTTCAATAAACAAACGAAAACCTTCGCTAGTCAGCTGTTTTGCCAAACTGTGTGGATGTTTTAATGTATTGTTTTTTTTAGAAAGAAATTCAATTTTATTGCATGCTTTTGAAACTCTTTAACACCATTTTTTTATATGTTTTATTCTTCGGTTGTAAAGACTTCGATGAAGAAAGAAATCGATAAATAACATAAAGAAATAGTAGTTAATAAGCATGCACGTACAAGACGATAAAATATTTAGTAGAAAATGTATTGCTAATCTTTTGATTAAACAATGGAAAATACTGAATGTAAGAGAAAATATAACGACTAAATTCAAACCCCTAATCGCTGATTTGCTTGGCCCTTTAGCACTGTGGGAACGTACTTTGAATCTCAAAAGTCAAATGCTCGTCAGAAACGTCAAAATGCTCAAACTTCGCCATGCCCGTTTTTCACAGTTCCTGTGTGTTTCCAACACTGCCAACAAGAGCAAGAACAACAACAAACCAGGCAACAGGCAAGTTTCGGGAGAAAAGAGGTATTTCGCTGCATGTATTTTTTATTATTTTGAATGGCAAACACAATCGACTGAATTGGAAGTGGTACGCAAGGCAGTGTAGAGTTCAACCGATCAGTTTTTCTGCACAGTTCCTATCGAAGTGAATCTCAGGTGAAGAAAATTCCATCACATTAGCGCGGGTCGCGGGGGATTCAGCAAAAACCGGTAAAAATCTGCAACCAATTAACGGTGGTCCCGTTTTCGTGGTCCTCGTTGCGTGAACAAACGGTGAAACAGGCGTTGACGCACGACTCCCGTAATTATTAAAAATAGATAGTCCGGCGTCACATGTCGAACTCTGCCTACGCTCGCAGTCCGCACTTGCAAGGGAATTTGCATTGTTAGCATTACCTCCATTACCGGCATAAGAAGAACGCGCGCGGTACACTTTCGGGATCTGGACGGCGTCGATTACATAAGATTATAATACTTGTTCGTCAAAGTGCAGGTTGTGAGGTGGGTGACATGGTCGTTCCGATTCTACGTTGCAAAGCGTCCATTTCTTACTTTCCCATGGCTCGTTACTTCCTACTTCCTACGATCGTCTCCGTTTCCTTCGACGGATAAAACCGGTTTCACGTTTTCGCGTGGTGTAACGCTCGATTTATTTTACAGGTCATCGTTAAAAAGGGAAATAAAACGATCACCGGTGGTGTGTGTGTGTGAGCAGTTTGGTAGTTAATAGAAGAAAGCTGCCAAAAAGGAAATTATGGGCCTAACAGTAAATCAGGTAAGTGAGATAGATAGCAAATTATGCTGCATGTGGCGTTTTTATCTGCCCGTAGGAAACAAAAATCAATAGAACGTTATCTAAGCATGCATGTTCGTATGGGCCGCCGAACGAGGAGTGAGTGACTGATAAGACACGCTTGTTCATCGTGCTTTATCGTTTGGGTATTCATATATGAGGGGTTTTTGTATAACGCCTATACCCAAGACTGCCCTATCCAAATATGGATATATCAAGCCATGGAAGCCAAAAAGGCCAATTATTCTCCAGATTGTAGTGACAAAGAAGAAATAAGCCGGTACTATAGTAGTATGTACTATTTTGCGCAACATTGGATGAATATGCAATAGAAACTTAATAAAAAATCGAAAACCTTTTAATTGTGAACGCAACACTTATATGTCACACCATTTTAGAAAGTATATCATATTGATTTAATATGCCAAAAATTTGCTAATTCACAGGCAGGGTTGCATTTTACACGCACCAATCCATCCAACACGTCCTTTTATACGTATACGTATTCAGTGCTGTAGTAATTTCGATCGAAGTATGCCGTTGCTGCACGCATCCCACTCGTTTGCACTATTAACCTCACGTGCGTGGTGTTTTGTTGTAACAAAGTGAAACCACTTGGCCAACGTTGTGTGTGGTCTCACTTTTAGATCGATTCCACCGACCGACTTCCAAATTAACACATCAGCTGTTTTTTGCATAGTAAAAGAGAGAAAACGAGAGAGAGAGAGAGAGAGAGAGAGAGAGAGCCCGTAGTGTCGTGCATCGTCCGTAACACGCACCTCTGACCTTGGCATGATCATGAAATGCGTTTGTAGTGCTCTTCTGGTGGTGTTTCTACGGTAAAGCGTTGCTATGTTTTTTTTGTACAACACAATGCTATGCTCTCGCCCTTTTTGAAACCCTCTCTTTTTCTCAGCTCTCTACAACAGCACGCTGTGACATTGCAAACCGATAGACAAAAGACCAAGCCATATCTTGCCAAGCGGCTCAGCAGATGTAGGCTGGTTTGAAAAGAAGCATCGGATCGGATGTTAAATGTGAAGCATCTCACAAACACTTTGGGAAAGACTGCTAATATGCGTAGAGCGCTAGCAGAGAGACCATACCATTAGTTGGAAGGTATGGGTTTCGGGCATCTTATCGCCATCGACACTCGACGCTACAATACTGATTGGGGGAGAGGTTGTGTTCCTCTGCCACGGATGTTTTGTGGAATGGTTGAAACGAAAAGTGATTCATGGTAACAGAGGGCATATGTTTCGTTTCCATTACCAATTTAGTCTGTTCCATGTGTGCTATTTATGTACAATAATAATGACGCAATGAAACTATAAATTAATGGTAATGCTTATCTTTAGTCCGAAATCCGCTAAAATAGCATGCCGGAGGATGCGTGGCACATGGTTCTAGGATTGGGAGTTACATTGAAGTAAACATTCGCGTGTGGGTTGCGTGTTTATAAAAGGCGGATATGGTGAAGGGGGAGTAGCAGTTGCTCAATTATAAACTGGACAAAAGAAACAATATTAATATACGAATTGCATACATTTGATTCTCGTCATTTTCCAATGCTTCTCACCTGAAAGTCATACACTTTCCATTCCACCCTTTGGCTAGGCTTCGCTTTGGATTTGTTTGCGTGTGTGATGGCTACGCGACTTCCCCCGTACGTATTCATGCTCATAACCTTTTTTTTGTACACACGCGGGGACGCCTGGGAGAGCTTCGGTGCTCCCAACTGTACGCCAATTATATCAGTAACCGGCAAACACCTCTCGCGTGTACACATTCGTTCCGTTTTGGGTGGTGCGCGCGTGCTTCGTGGCTCTGTGTAAACTCTTTTTCTTTTCCATCGGATTAGTTGCATCCTCCTATATCATCCATCCATATCAACGCAACAGTTTCGGTGGATCTTTATTGTGCTGGTCAACGCTCTCTATCACCTTAAAGGAACGAGGAGAAAGGGAAGATGTTAGATTTTGACGTAAGTTTCGTCCGGTGCGTTTGCTGTTGTTGTCTGGTGTACAGAGATTTCCTTCTGCGAACCGAAATACTTACCTGCCCGGCTGAGTGACGAATCTAGCTTGGCGCTTGAGGTCCGAGCGATCCGAACGCGTCGCTTGTTTGTGTTTAGGACTTATATAATTGTGTAACACACAGTTTATTCGTGTGTTGGTGGTTGATTGGCCAAGATGAGAAGCGAGGAGTTCGATTTTTATGATACCATGGAATTGTTTGGCGAGATGACGGTGCATGAATTGTTTTCGCACGTCAGCATACTAGCGCTTCATGCTGAAGTCATCGTAGTAAACATCGTGTGCGAAGCAAAAACGCCGGCTGCTGACATTCGATCACTTTGGTCGGTTGTTCAAGGGACATTAATACCAAGGGTACTTACAGCAGTTATAGATGGAATAGTTTCGGTATAAAAATAGGTATAAAATAAGAAAAATATCTTGGCGTACATGAAATTGGAGAAGATTAGTGCAATTCTTTTGTTACTTCACTTGCGTTGAACAATACCTGAAACTAAACGCTGCGCATGAATATAAGTTTCCTTTCGTTCCACTCATATCGCAGTATCACCTTGAAATGCGGTTAGAAGGCACAGCGGCACCAACATCATCGAAGCGAATTAACCTTGCCCTTGTGTGCATGCGTTACTCCCACCATGGCTACTATGTTATGGAAAATACACTGCGATACTGTTGATGCATTTCATAATAACCCGCCCATAGGTATTGCATTTGGAGTGAGAAAAATATGTAATAAATATTGGTGGTGAATTTTTATAATTTTAAATTAATTCAAAAATTGTCAAAATAACACAAAATAAATTGCTTGTCTCTTTGCTTTCTCCCATCACAGGTACTTCCCGTTGCGATCGGTGTGGTGGTAGTTGTCGTTGGTGCTGCCATAGCCAACTATCTGCTAAACAGCAAGAAAGGCAAATCTTCGTCCTCCTCCTCATCCGCTAAAGGAGCTTCAAAGGAACCCAAAACGCTGCTGGATCCCCAGGAAAAGTATATGCTACCACTGATCGAGAAGGAAGAAATTTCGCACGATACGCGCCGCTTTCGGTTCGGACTGCCAAGCGAAAAACACATTCTAGGACTGCCGATCGGTCAGCACATTCATCTGTCGGCCACCATTAACGATGAGCTGGTCATCCGTGCGTACACACCGGTTTCGTGCGATGACGATCACGGCTTTGTCGATCTGGTGGTAAAGGTGTACAAGAAAAATGTTCACCCCAAGTTCCCGGATGGTGGCAAAATGTCCCAGTACCTGGAGGGTATGGCGATCGGGGACAAGATCGCTTTCCGTGGACCGTCGGGACGGTTGCAATATTTGGGCAATGGACGTTTCTCGATCAAGAAGCTGCGAAAGGATCCGGCACAAATTTACGAAGCAACACAAGTGAGCCTGATTGCGGGTAAGTTGTACAACACTTCACGGGGCGCGCTTATCAGCTGGGTGGTGCTATGCAGTCTATGCTGATAAGATTTGATGGTGGATCTAGTTAGAAGCGATTTGATTTTTTGCGCCTTTTCGCTATCAGGAATGCGTTTGAGTGTCTAGCGTAGAGAAAGGATAGAAATAATACAACAAGTTTTTTAATTTCTGTTACAATTTTCAGGTGGAACCGGTATTACTCCAATGCTGCAGCTTGTTCGCGAAGTACTGAAACATTCCGATAAGGATAACACCAAACTGTCACTCATTTTCGCCAACCAGGTGTGTAAAAAGTTTGCCCCATCGATGCTCTACCTCAAAAAGTTATTAAAATGCTCCTCCCTTATCTTTCTTCATAGACCGAGGACGATATTCTGCTAAAGCCTGAGCTGGACGATCTTGCCGCCCGGTATCCGGAACAGTTCAAGCTATGGTACACGCTGGACCGTCCCAAGCCAGAATGGACACAGGGTAAGGGTTTCGTGACGGATGAGATGATCAAGGAGAGGCTGTTCGAACCGTCTCCATCATCACTGGTGCTCATGTGCGGTCCACCGCCGATGGTGAATTACGCGTGCATTCCAGCACTGGAAAAGTTGGGCTATCCGATGGAGCGCACCTTTGCCTATTAGGAGAGCTAAACTTTGTGAGTCTTAAGATCCTCAAAAACACAATGCACAATCCTAATGGTGGTTTCAAAGGAGACAATAGTGCTTTCTGTAGCAGCATACATGTTTAGGGCAGACATAAAAAAGAGACTTATGTTTAGACTTGTTAGTGCGTGTTTTTTTTGTTATGTTTGTGGGCTAGCTTCCCTGTCCCCCTCCATCCCGGATCTTAAAGATCAACAGGAATAGAATGTGAAAAAAAAGACTTCAGACTTCAAGATTCCTTGTAAAGGAATAATGATTGTACGCGATGTAGAACTAGCTGCAAACAGCAACAGAAAAAGGTGCAATCAAAATCACACAAAAGACCACATCACGTTTCGTCGCGCTCGGTTCATGCCTCGTTTTAGCAGCACCACCATCCCGTAACTGTCGCAGCGTTTCAGGAACCAAATTAAGATATTAGCTGCCGTACCACTGCTATGTGTGCCGCTTTCGGACCTGTTAAGAGCTATGAGCTTTTAAGTTAGTTTATTAAAGTATGTCGTTCAACACAAGACAAAATAAAAGCGAAACTCTCTAGATCTTAATGAAACCTCGACATGTAATACAGATTAGGTAGTTGAGTTGATTTATTCACGGCTTTGAAAGACAATACCGATTAGAGAATGATATGGAATGGCCAACATGTTTTTATAATGCTACAAATTATTATCAAAATGTAACTGTTTATTACTGCTCAACTTTTTCTGGACGGAATGTTGACATCTTACTACTATTTGTGGGGACGGAATGTTGATTCCTTTTGTCAAACACTGCACTGCTCCTGTGCGTTGAGATTTTTCTGCTCCGATTATTTATCGTAACATTTTAGCGTAGTAGCGTAGCGGTTATTCCTAGTATTAAAGAGGTAAACAGCAGCTTCCAGGTGTGCCCGGCACCGATTAAACCCTGCGCACCGTTGCATCTATGATCCAAAAAGCAAAAACAGAACGTTGTCGAATCGAAATGATCCCGCTTCACATCCAGCTCCTTGATCGACGTGTTCACGTAGTGAGCAAGATTAAGGTCTTTGGCAGCCGGACGGCATCCTTCGTATTTATCGGCCGGGATGTCCGTACGGAAGCCTTGCAGCGAGCTCAAACAATCGCGGGTGTACGTTTCGATTGTTCCCTTGCGCTCGATCACCTTTACACAGACGTCGTCATCCTCGGGACACGCTTCTCCAAGGTAGCCGATGCCGCGCCAGTTAAAATTCTCACCACACCCTGGCGTGGCGGAATTGCATCGGTAGCACCAAATTGCTTCACCTTGAGCGGAGAGATTATCGAACGAATGGGCATGAATTATAGCAGAAGGATCGGTCTAGCGTTGCAGCTGCTAATGGATGACATCATTAGCGGTGGGAAGGCTTACTGTAGCTAATGAACAGGAAAAGGCAAAACACCATCGGGAATATGAAGGACTTAATAGAAAGCATGGTTCTTCAGAGTTTTCTGTACACAACACACTTAACAAAATTGGGAAAATGGAAACGGAAAACGAAACGGCAGCGGGAGATGATGAAAAAAAAGCTAATTTACAAACAAACACAACGCCCTGCCCAAAACGTCATTGTGTCAGGGAGACCCAAGTAGCAAAAGCGCTACGGTGGCGATGTATTTCTTATGTCGACTCTACCCATGCGACATATTGAGCATTTGTCGACTAAAGCAATTTTCTGAATAAACTCTGAATAAAGACCCCTCTTCCATTGATTTTAGCTAAAGTCTGAATAACGACCCAGGAGGCTACTCGAAGTACGCGGATTGGAAGTTAAGCGCATTTTACCATGTGACAGATTTTAGAGTTTATTACGTGAATTAAAATATTGAGTTAAAAATCTGTTAAAATCAGCGTTGTAGGTCGACAAAACAAATCAACCAGCCGAAATTGGTGTGAATATCACACGAAAAGAGAAAAAGATTCATAGAATATGCATGGAATATGAGTAAATATTAGATATTTTTTTAAATTAACGATAACTTTATGTAAGTTTTATGAAGCACATTTTTTTATTCGTCTCAATAACCCATTAAACTGTCTATAATTATATTTGTGCTTGTGTCTGTGGGATTGGCTGTATTTGGAAAAAAAGAGCTACAAAATTTAATTAAAGTTCTTGAGATTATGGCATGTATTGTGGGAAAAGTTGAACATTTTATATACAAAAAATAACCACAAAAGCCTATAAATGCTGTCGCTGACGGGATAGGCAGTAACGTAGAAAAATAAGATTGCATAGTTTTAGGCGTAAAATAAGGATATCAAGCTTAGCAATCGCTGCAGGTGCATGCGCCATGTACACCCGTCGGCATTAGTGAAATAAAATAAAGTTAAACTACCCCAGAGGTACTTTCTTATTCTTCGAAATTCCGAGCGCGAAAAATGCAACAATTCGATGGCAGAAGATCATTGTGGCGATTAATACATTTTTGACGCCAAAAATTATGCAATGTACTAAGTTTTTATTGCGAACTAGTACTAATATTAACTTTCGTGACGTTTGTATACATTTTGGTTTTATTCTTCTCTTACTCCTGATTCGCTAAACTTTGCCGGAGTCCTCGCTACGGGATACAATGTCGATGCGCCTGTTCTGCAGCGTGAAAGAGCAACACTTTATGAAGAGAGTGACCTAAATCGCTTGTATACACCAATACTTCATGTGATACACCCTATAAAGAACCTTTACCAGTTCATCAAACCACTAAGAAACTTTATACATAAACCATCCAAATGAATTTATGCTCGCAAACTGTATTTTAGCAGTGCTACAAAAGAAAGTTTTATTGTAACTAAATCTCTGATCGTTAAAATAAAGTCCTGCATGAATATACGGCTCACCTCGGTAAAACCATCCACCAATAGACGGACGACGGAATGTTGATATGGAAATCGAGAATGGGCAAAGAACGAAAGCCATAAGCGTTTCTTCGTCCTTGAGAATGAATTGTGGCCACCCATTGACTTGTTGCGTAAGATAGGAGAAAACTGAGAAAGCTTCTTCCATCGGCAGAAGAACGCATTGGCAGCTGTAAGTTAGAACCGTAAGTCCTTCTCTTCGTTCTACGGTGCGATAGCCAGCTGCAGTCTGGCCCATCGGTTGTAGGAAACAATGTAACGCTCCATACTCCTCGACCAGACAGGAAAAAAGTGTTTCGTTGGATCGTGTTCTACGGTGGTGTGACGTAAGCCGAGTGATGCTGATAAAAGTTTCGGTATTACTTTTCACATTTTTGCTTCCTTTTCGTACGTTAGGTCCGGGGATTGTGCGACTTTTATCGGTTTGCAGGATAAAAGAGAAACAAGCGAGTAGCACATTGGGAGTTCTCCAAAGTCCAAGCTGTAATGCCCGATAGTGGCAATTCACGACGGTACGGCGCTCATGGTTGAGGTTAGTGTCCGGTTTATGGTGAAGCCGCAGAGACAGGGGAATCGTGAGGTACAATTCGGAGAAGAAAAGTAAATGTACTTCTTGCGACAATGATACATGGGACGGTACCTGTTGATTGAGTTTCGGTCGGACATGGGAGCTAGAAAAGGCCGGTTCGAAACGGTTTGTGTGCATTACACGTTGGTTTGGCGCAACGATGTACATTGCAGCGCTTTCCTCGCAGCGGGCTATCGTAGAATGTATCCTTACAGGACGATTACCAGCTTTGCCCGAAGACCAATGATCTGGTTACCACGTGAGTCTGCAAACAAAGATAAAGGATACAGAGCTAGTAAAGATGTGCTTTACATATGGATGTCTAAATTATAGACACTGTTCCTAGGTATTAAGTAAATAAAAGTCTTAGTACATACTATGTTATGCTAACGAATAAATATTTTTCAATTGAAATAGTACCACAAATTTGGCTGTTTAATTTAAACAAGTGAAGCACGTTTATAGGAACTATCGAAGATGTGTTTAAGTTTGACAAGCGAGATGAGGTGAAATGTGTGGACTTTAATCTTTTTTTTTTGGTGAAGTCTTTCCTTCTTCCATGTTCCGAAGCCACAAAAAAAAAGAGCGTAACATTGGGTCGCTTAAAGCCAATGAAGGAAGACACCTATATTCTCATTCTACTCAAGGCCGGTCGCTAGATGTGCGCTGCAACACTGTCGGGTGAGATGGACGTGAGCTTGTTGATGCATTTTATTGAATTGAATATTTTGCTTACATTGTAAATTGCAGTTCCTCTTGCAGGATTAAATTAAAGGTTTCGGGGCGTGACGTCATGTTGTGTTATGTTGAATGTGTTGAAGTTTCTGTTCCATGAAAAAAAGTTGGCTACTGTTAGACATTACTTATGCCCCATGCTTCTTACTTATCCAAACTTCATCTGGAGCATTCTGGATTCAACTCCATCTTCGCCGACTCGGTATCTCATCCTATGGTAGTGGCCAAATTGTAAAAAATATGTATTTCCGCCAGAACTCTTATATCCTCCGGCCGATCATATCGCGTCACGCACTTTTTACAGCAGTTCCGGGGTTATATAGGGCAGCAACCTTGGCCCCAAACTGTTCCTGCTAAGCTGAAGACGTAAAATTGTATGCCACGTATATAGCTCTCGATGTCGTCGTAACTTAGTAACGCAGTGTGTCGTAAAATGCTAAGTAATTTCCTTGTCGAGATCTGACTTTCCTGTCCTATTTGACTAAAAAATTGACAATAGTTTGCAACAGCGTACTAAATGTGTTGGAAGTTTAGGGATCCTTCCTGAAAAAGCCCACAGCATTACACCTGATATTACAAACATAATTTGCCTTTTGTTATCAGATGCAACATCAGATCAGTTTACTCAACTTGATGTTTACTACCGGGACTCCAGTGCCTGGCAGTGCGACATTTGACAGTTCAGTGCCTATTTGTGTCTGGGTTGATTAGCGATGAAATTGTCGCACCAGCGCTGTGAACTTTTTTACACCATTTAGGGCTTTAAAGCAGCAGGAAATAATCCGAGTTACAATTTATAGCACAGCATTAAGGCAGTTTGTTCCCCCCAAATGGTATGTGTAAAGTCTAAAACCAAAACCTACACCATTTATGAATTTAGTCGATTTTTTAGTATTTTCCCAAATAAAGTGAGAGCCAACTATAATAAAAATATTTTTGATGTCTCAACATCTTTCTTCACATTATTTTATCTTCTCTGTTGTTAATGAATGTCTTAAGAGGATTTAAAACATTTCAATACAATTCCTAAAACAATTTCCTTCGATTCACGCAATTTAAATTCCTTATTCTTCAGCATCGTCCCTAACGATTTATGGAGTTTTAGAAGAGTTAAAGCATACATACATTCAGGCGCACATATTCCTGATACGAGAGTATTGACGGGCTGTCGAAGCATAATTAAATAATTCTAAATTTCTTGTATAAAATGATGATGTAATGAATGAGTTGATTATTTCAATACAATTTTGATTAAAAAATCTACAATACAATGTTCCAAAATATTGTTTTTCAAAAGCTGTCTGTGTTCCGTATTGAAGTTATACTTGATTATATCTATCTTCTTATACACTATCACATTGTTCATCCGTTTCACTGTATTTTCTCCGAATACTGTTGAAGATTATGGACTGATCTTACATGCATTATTCATGTCTAGAGTTTTGCTTGAAAAAAAAAAGAGATATCAAATTGATAAATGATACTTACATCCACCCTACCAATGAAACCGTGTTAGCAATGGTACGGCCGATGAACAACAGCTTTATCCAGAATAATACATGCTCATCAAACATATCCCAAACTAGACCCATTCGGTTCGGACCCTTTCCTTTTTTTCTTCTCGTATCCAGTGTACGTGCGCCATTTATTTGAAAACCTAAGCTCAGCTCACCTTACACTCGTAGACGCTGGTGCTTCTAGCACAAAACTATGAAGTAACATAAGCTTTCCTAAAGTCATTCAAAATGGCGTTAAAAATAGCCAAAACAAGCAAAACGGTTGATTGGCTTCGGTGACCTTTCTAAAGTACGAGAAGCAACGAAAGCGATACGGTGCGATAGAGCGACAGAGATAAAGAAACAACAATGGTGTGATTAAATCTGTCATTACTCATGATGTGGCACAGAAAACGCGGTGGCGCGAACGAGAGGGAATCGTGGCGGAAAGTCCTGTAATGATCCTTTCACGCGAAGACACCAGCATCCTGTCTGCCCGGAACCCGCGTGTGAAGCGTTTTACGATGAAGCCGGCGAGATGAAATGAACCAAATTTACATTTCATTGGTAGGGCTATTGGTAGGAGCATGTGGACAACGAAAAAAAACAAAAAATACTCAGCTCAACAACCCAAGCTAGATGAGGACAAAACCAGGATGAGTCGAAGAAAAGTCGTAAAAAAAGTTAAATATGGCACGGAATTGAATCGAACTTTTCCAAGCGACCAGCTGCCCTCGGTGAATGAACCGTACCGAGCGATTGCTGCTGGTAACGCAGCTAAAACGGCACGCTGAATAGAACAGGAAGTATGGAGCGAATTCAAGTTTGGAAATGGAAAATCAATCTTTTATCCGACTATATTTAGCTACCCGGGATGGATTTCAATAGGGATACGGATGCGAGCTTTCTGGGGATGTTGTGTGTTTATATGGTACGCGTTACGTTACTGCCAGCAGCAGTTTTCCACGCGCGCAGGGAATTCCAGTATTTTTGGGCGTTTCGGTATCAAGTGAACTTGACGACAAATTGAAAACGGAAAACGTGCGTCTGCACCTTGAAATGGAGCTTTCAATCAAAGTATCATTATGCGAGCAGTTGCCAGCGATTGAGCGATGGATGAACGAGAACAACCAATGGTACGTACAAACACACACACACAAATGTGATCAATACTTTCCCGCTGCAGAACAGATGAAAATTAATCTTCGATTCTGCATCAGTATCGCGGGGCCGTTTTCGGTTGAAACATCGCCGATCGTTGGGCCACAATGTAAACGAGCTGACCGGCTGCTAAAGTTTCGCTGTTTGCTTCATCCACCCTACAACCATATCCTATGGCCGCTATCAAAGTGAATATTTCTGTTCGTGGAAAATGCAAAAGGTTTTTTTTTGTATTTGCTCGTTTTTCGACTTCGATTGTTTTCTATGCAAATAGGTGTCCTTCGGTCTTGGTACAGATTTTCTAGCTGCTGTGTTGCGGCTGGTAACTGGAATATGATACGGTGTCATCTTGGACTTTTGAAGAAAAAAAAAAAAAACAGATGGATCGGATACAGCAGAAGTGGTAAAGTCTCGCGTTTCAACAGAGCGGTGAAATAGAAGATTTTTCTCTTGGAAAAACATAAACAATATTTCATTTCGGTTAAGGCATAGCAAAGGCATACAGGGATAGATGGAATTTGGAAACCACTGTTCTAAGTAAAAGTTGCAATTGGTCACATTTTGCTAAATAAATATACAATGTTAGGTTAAATATACATACATTGTATTGTAACTAGTGTTCACAGCGCCAGAAAGTATGCAATTACAGTGTTTAGGCAAAAACTTCAGATCCTTTTGATTCATAGTGCGTATTGCATACTTTCTGGCGTTTGTTTTTTTTTTAATTTTAGAATCTTGTGAGCAAAAATTCGTAGTCCTGCGACCTACACATGATCGTAACTTCGGAAGCAGCGAAATCTGGAGTCGCTAGCCCTATAAGAACTATTTTAGACAGTGTTAGCGGGCACTGCGTTGGAGCAGGTGAATGAAGCACATTGCTAGCTAAGATATTTGGTGGATCATAGACAGTTTATATTTCAAGAGGAGTCGATCTTGTTCATCCTTTTTATTAATAACGTAAGCTCTGTTTTGCCTCATGATTGTTTTTTTTTTTGTGTTATGCTGACGATATTAAAATTTGTTATCCTGTCTGTGCTCTCCATGACTGTTCTGTTCTTCAAAGCTTCCTTAATGGTTTTTCTATATGGTTTGATGATAATATGCTCGTTCTCAGTCCTAGTGAAGCTAGTAAAGTTATCTCGTTCACTTGTTCTCGCTCCCCAATCCTTTATCCGTACACCATCGACCAGATCCCTTTCAACCGAGTCTCAGTCGTCAGGGACGTCGGTGTTTGACAGGATGCTGATTTGACCATCATCAGCCACATCGACTCCCTTGTTACCAGAGCTCGAAAAACGCTTGGAGTATTGAAGCGTGTTGTCTGTGATCTTCAATGCCTTAAGGTACAATTCTGCTCGCTAGTCAGGTCACTGTTGGAGTACTGCTCGGTGATTTGGTCCACATAGACCGGATCGAAAGAGTTTAGAGATCCTTCACGAGGTTTGCTGTCCGCAAGATCTATGGGTCCCACCACTCGGTACTTCCTTGTTACGAGGACAGGTGTCGGTTGCTCAGCTTACGGTCCCTTGAAACATGCCGAACCACTGCCCAATCCACCTTCATTGCCTTCCTCCTTCTCCTCTGTGTTGATACTCCATCCTTGCTTTCTAAAATTCCTTTCTACAGTGAGCCAATCGCAAATCCGGATACCTTCAATTTTTTCGTACGGGAAATAAATAAAAATTATTTTTTCTTATCAATTCTTGTTTGGACACCTTCCAATAAGGCAACTGCAAAAAACACGATTAAAAAAAATGGTCGAATTGCGGCGCAATCAACAAAAGAGTAACAAATGACAGTTCAATTCATGTTGGGTTTTATTATTTTTACAACAATTCCGTAATTAGTGCTAATCCCATTAGCTTTAATCACAGCTTTGAAACGTCTGGGCATACTTACTACTAATTTTTTTACATGTTTCTGGCCCAATTTCTTCCCATCCTTGTCTAACCGACTCTTCTAAATGAACCATGCTAGTTAGACGGTCTAACGCTACTAATTTTTTAAAAGGGCCCACAAATATTCAATTACATTAAGATTAGATGACTGGAAAGGAGTTTCTATCACTTTTGGACAATTGTACAGTAACCACATTCGCGTAACCCAAGATTTTTGTTTAGGGTCATTATCTTGGTAAAACGCAGATTCCTGCGATATTCCATTTTTTAACAATACTTTCCTGTACCGGTTCTTTCAACATGTTTGAATAATAAAATGTATCCTTCACATCAGGTGTAAGATTGTTTTAGAAACCTAGTATGTTGATTCTCTTACGGAACTCCGTGATATAATGAGTATTGAAGGCCTCGAAACTGCCAGATATATTTTTGTCTTGTATAGCACTGCATAGCGATTTGATAACCTAAGCTGAGACCCTTTTCTATTAAGATCTGGTAACTGAAATTCATCTACCTTTAACGTTAGTCTTTTTGAATGGTTCAATATCTTGCATACCAGTGTAGACTCAATCCTAACAGAATTTTCTCCTTGAAAACTTTAGAGCAAGAAGATATATTTTTTATACAACAATCGTCTATTAAATTACTTTCATCTTTATTATTATATTTAGAAATTGAATTTTATTGTTTTTAACTAGCTTCTGCTGATTGAACGCATGAAACAAATGAAATCATCCCGAATGAAACATTTCCAATATTCCTCAACCGTAAAACGATATAATAAGTCAATGGCCATTTTATGGCTGAAAAAAGACATAAAAACACAACAAAAGCGTAACAAGCTAAAGAGACAGTACAATTTCATGCAGCCAGGATCGTTAGGGCTCTCGCGCAAATTCTAATTATACTTCTATATTCAATCTCGCAGCTGGCCCAACCGAACAACGCTGGAAAGCGCGCCAGCGGAAACATCGAACGTAACAAATATGAAATAATCCATTCTAATAACAAACAAAAATGGCGATGGAATAATTGGATGAAGCAAAACATGGCACAACTGTTCAGCCGTGCGTTTGCACGGATTCCGTCTCTAAATCCGGTGCATCACCCACCATGGTCGTGCTCTGTCCAAAAACGAAAACCAAAGCAAAAACCATCGTAAGAACCCATCGGAACTATTTCCCATTTGTACAACGATTAGCCGTGTCGGTGCGTGTCCTATTAGTGTTGGCGGAAATAGTATGTCCTGGTCATGGGCAGCACAGTGTTGGGAGGCCTGTGGTAAAGCGAGACGGAATCGGAATCGGTCGTTCACTCGATCTACGCACTTGCTATAGACGCTTAATAATGCTTTTAGTTAGTTCGGAACATTGGCTCGCGATTGCTCGCACGCTGGGCACTGGCAGGGACAAACAAACTGCAGTTTCCGGTTACTTGTTGATTAAAAAGTAGAAATAAATTCTTTTATTTATTTCTTTATTTAAGGTCCATTATGACGGTTGGGCGTCGTATTTTCAAATTAATTATTTTATTCTGTTTCTTTTACTCTTTAAAGTCATTCTTGATTCGTCATTTTGAACAAATCGTTTCTTAATCTTCCCAACTAATAGCATGTTAAACAACCATGTTTGAATACATTATGATTTAATTTAATTAAGATAGTTTAATGTTTTTCCATTAAACTAATGCATCTTTGAAATAAATTGGAACCGAGAGCAATCGGTGCAGAGCTCTATCCTCGCCCTCAGTCAACAAGTGAGCTTTTGTTCGGCTTTTCTCGGCTCACGATAAGGAAAAGCGCTCTCGCTCACGAATGCGAAACTTTCTCACTCTCTCTCTCTCTCCTTGTTGTACATACTTCTCTCCATCTTTATCACTTGGAACGTGAATGAAAAGGTTCGCTGGAGCAGCTTGAAGAATCGTTGATAGTGCCGGCAGGATGGTATTTTCAGTTTTTCCAGGGCTTTCAACCGAGCTGGTCGACGATTTCGCTACCATAGCAACACGAACAACTGTCGAGTGCTGTGTTGTGCGTTTGGTGGTTAGTACACTGGGTTTATCACACTGCACCGTCTTGCGAGTGGATTTGCATCCCGGGACAAAAGCAACACAGAGAATCCACAGAGTTTCAACAGGTAGATAGTGTAGGGTAGTAGGGTAGTGTTCTCAAAAAATCGTGTGTCAATAAATGGGACGGAAATCGTGCCGATCGTGAGGCATAGTGACAGTGCTTCTATTGTTCAATCAGTCCGATAATCGAATCCGGCCGTACCTGAATGCTGCGTGATGTTCGTGTGAATGTGCGACGCGGTGCATGTGTGCTTGCCGAGCGAAGTTTTGATAAGGACACGAAGCCACCACGCCAGAACCAGAATGGCGTAGTTCACGGCGTTTTCGCGTGGGAGTTGTGTGTGTGTGTTTGTGTGACGGTCGGTTTTTCCTTATTATAACGGTGCGTGGTACGTACGTCGCTACAGGGCTCTGATCATTCGCAGTGACGCGATTTGCTGTGGGGCCGCTCGGGGCCATTCTTAACCTCAATCTCGCACCCGCCATTCGCACCCGTTCGCGGTCCGGGAACGAGATGTTACGACCACTTCCCGGAAACCGTTCAACGCGCACGGGAACAAAAAGAGATGGTGTGTGTGTGTTTGTATGTGCCCCCCGTTATTGTGACTCATAAAAGCGAACCAGAACGGTGGGAAGAAAAGAAATTGTTTTCATCGACCGCATAAAGAGTTTTCACCACCATTTTCAGACAGGCTTTTTTGTTGACTGTGCTGGATGCAGCTTTATGAAATGTATTTGAGGGTTATAGTACTTTTACAAGCCATCGTTGTAGAAAACTTTAATTCCAACCGTTTCGTCTTAGTCGCTTCCTGCTGTCCTTCCTATTGGTCCTTCCTATTAGGGATAAGGATGATCGGCAAAAAGGTTCACCGATGCCGGTGTGGGTGAATTATTGGCAGAGCATAAATCATTATCTGGCTTGACGAGCTGTAAAACTGTCCCGCCACGGTTAGAACAGCAATAGGTTGTTTATCCAGCACGTATACCAGTGCAAAGGAAAGCCAAACCATAGAAAGAAGACACAAAAGGACGTCCCCGTCCTAAAGCCCGATCACATTTCTTTCCGACCGCATCAGATCGGACCAGATTTGGGGCGAATCATGCCGGGGGTTGTCGAAGTGACAATCGGATCGGATCACTTTACGACACGGAGGATCCGAGCTCTTTTTTTTTTGTGTCGATTTCCCATCACTTACGAACCCAATTTTTCGCAAAGTTTCCTCGCCAAGGGATTGGAGGTCCGGTGTGGCGTTGGGAGTTGAAAAGGGTATCGAAAAGAAATTAGTTTTACGCACCAGCACCCATCCATGGCGGCAACTCGTTCCGGCACAAAGAAAGGGAAAACCGAGGTGTATGTGTGTGTGTGTGTGTGTGTGATAAATGGGCTAAAAGTGAATTTTAATAACGCGCGACTTGACGCGACTTTTTGCCGTGCTTGGCAACAGATGGAAAGCGCACCAGCTGTACCAGGATTAAGGATAAGTGGTTGAGCTTCCTTTTTTTGTTTGGTTTTTGTTCGTATCTCCCTTCTTACGCTTTACGCTTGCGGCGCAACTACACACACACACACACACTCGTTCTCACTTGTCAGCCAGTTTCTTGAGCGCTGTAAATAGCAGAACGAAAAAAACAGAACGCTTGATCATAGGGATGGTGAATACTTAGTTATGCAAAGCGCAAAAAAAAAAGTTGTGCCAAATCAGATATCGATATTGGAACAATAGAAGAAACGCTGGAAGAGATTCCTCGTTCCAAGTGGTCTTTGATGGTGTTTCTGCACAGGCAAAAGAAACAGAAACAGTACTATCTGTTATTAACTTCCGAGACGAACTTTTGCCTGTAAGCGAAATTTATTCGTTTACTTCAGAATGTTTTGTAAAGTCCGTGTCCCCGTTTCACACCCGTGAAACATCGCCCGCCGGCTAGATATTAAACACGCACCGTGCAGCATGGCCGTTCGTCATTAACCAGTTGTACCGGTTCCCATAAAGTCGGAACAAAAAAGGACTAGGGGCAGTTAGAAGAGGTCCTGCTCGCAGTAGCGCAGTTTCTACTTGTTGGACGAACGAAAGTTTCCATCTCATCTACGCTACGTAGTGGAAATGTTTTCTGCGAGTTTGTTTTAAGACGGTGCTACGCTATCGCGACAAGACAACGCGCGGGCTGGAACTGTGCGAAAACTTTGTTCCACCGACCAGCGTACCACCATCTTGTTGGCTGGACACAAAGAGACTGGCGGCCGAGGCCGGATGTTGGGCAGGGAAATTCGCGACCCGTTGGTCGGGGTCAGAGGGGTGTCCGCAACCCTGCTCGAGCAATCATTTCCTCACGTAATTTCCGCGTTTGTGTAGTTTGGTGTGATGAATTTCAATCAGTGCTGGTGATTTGACGTGATTATCAAAAGCTGGAAGCTGAAATCTGAAGCACACTCAGCCGGCGAAGGACGCAGGAAGGACCAACTTTCTACGTGCCATTGTGTGCGGTCAGGGTGCGGAACGGGCGGCAGCGAGGAAGCAGATTTTGTCCGGCGCCTCACCATCGAGCAACGATCAAGTGGACCGAGTGTTTTCATCCCGTCGCCATCGTATCTTTGTGTCGGTAAGTGAATCACTAAGAAAGAGATGAGGAGCGTGGAGTTTTTGAATAAGGGTCGCAGGGAATGGTTGGAAAATAATTAGTTTTACGCTTTCGTGCATCGAATTTATGAAGGAGGTGTTTTTGCACTTGCGAGCACCAAGCATCAACTCGGTTTGATAAGCGTGTTTTTGGGGGGTGAGTGCTGTAGGAGTAGATGATGATGGTAGTGATTGTCGGAAATCGATCTTTGAGGAAGATTTTCTAGCTAAACAAGCGTACAATTCGCTAACATCCAATGCACAATGAGGTAGGTGTGTTTGACGTAAAAGGGAATCAATTAAACTGGATTAACGGAAAGGTTGTACCGTGTCGAATGTTTTAATTTTACACGATTACGATAACAAAGCATAGATATTCAGTACACATTTGTACTTGTTACTGGTAATTAAAGAAAGATCCTATTTTTTTAAACTAATTGTTAATCATTTTTTAAACAATTTATAACCAGTAAAAGGTACAAATGAAACTTCAAAATCTTCAAATCAATTGCAAATAGCACAATTCACGCGAAACTTTTCTACAAAGTTCAATCTGAATAGAAAATGAATTGTTGTTTTCATCAAGCATCATCCATCATGTCGAACATTGTAACATTTTATGCTTTAAACAAGATTCAACTTTCAATTCAAGTCGTGAAGTGGAATAAAGAGCTAATCCATCTTTCGTATCGTCTAGATCAAGCTTTCGTTACGCATGGAAAATTGGCAAGTAGATAAATATTATGAGAAACTGGTTGTGTTACGCCCGGAGTTGCACGAGATTAAGAAAAGCTTTTGAAATTCTCTGGAGAAATTTTACTTTGCCTAAATTTTTATTGCCTTATGGTGTAAATTTCGAGGTGCATGCTGCTGTTGTGATTGTTCTAATATATACACGCCTAAAATTATGCAATCCTTTGTTTGCCTACAAGCTTTTTCTTGCCTATTCTGTCAGCCACAGGCTGAAAAGAAATATAATTGGTAATAGGTTTGGTCGTACGAATTCATCACATTTTTTTACACGTGATATACCTTTCTTTATAGTAATATTTTCTATAAGCCAGTTAATTCTCTTCCTCATTGGCACTACAACCTCGTGAGGTTTTGGCCTGTCAGCTATTGCTAGCTTTCTGTGACTAAGTTTTACCCGGCAGTTCTGCGTACGGGGAGGCGGTCCGACGGGATACGAACCCTGGTCCAGCTGTGTGAAGACCGGTGCCGCTATTGTATACACCACCGGGCCGCCCAAACCAGTCAGTTAATTAATACGTTTATAAACACCAAACTAACACTTGATAACACACTTCATGTGAAAGTAAAATTTTCATCCAATGTCTCCGATGCCCACGTCCTTGGTTCAGTTAGCGAATCCGATGGGTTATGGGTCCTCCATCCTCCATTCTTTCCTCTTTCCTTCTTTCCTCTAAGGAGGATAATAACGGCACTGCCCGGAAATATTTAATAACGATTCCAATACGACTTATAATTTCGATCCGATAAACTACCTATCGGGTCGAAATGGTGTGATGTGTTCGCGCGCACGATTTTTTACTCACGTCGTCTGTGGGCGCACACGCGAACACACACTTTAGTGTGCGAAAAAATCGGTTCCGCTAACATGATGGATCCTGCTGGGTTGGACCCAGCGTCTTGATCGTCCAGGCGATCACAAAAATCCGGAGGAGATTTTCCTTACTGGATTGTTGGAGACATTGAGGCCTTACCTTGGGTAGGGGGACACTCAAAGCTCTTGAATGAATTTGGACACAACAAGGAACAATGGCAACATTGATAGCCGGGATATTTTAGTTGAATTTGGCGGTAATTGAGAGTTAACCTTGCTGGTCGCTTCGTGAACTTGAATTTCAGTAACTTTACTCCTGATATTTAAAGCAATACGGCCAGGCCGTTCTATTAGAGTAATAAAAAATAAAAATTTGACTGTTTGACTATGCGCTACGACTGAGAAGTCTTTGAAGTTGGAGAAATATTCTCCACATCCATGCGTTTTATCTTTGTCAAGACTTATAGATAATTTGTAGAGATTGATTGCTTTTTGTGTGGTGCAAGCTGAATGCATGAAGTTAGAAATTGTTTAATTTAAATACACTGAGAGGTATTTCTAATTTTTTGAATTATGTAGCTTACATGTTATACTTGAGCTCCTGAGCTTATAAGAAGAAGACAGGAACAATTTGAAATATTTCTGGAGTAAATCATATGCTTCATTTGACATTATGGTATAGCTTCTTGATGAAGCCAATGTAAATATTTGTTAAATTGGCGCTAGCCATATCCACTTTCGTAGTCCAGATGCTTTCTGGGTTATATGAAATAGTACACGGCAGAAAGCGTATCAAATTCTATTCAGATTAGAGACGAAATTACCAACCTTTTTATAGATTTGAATACCAGTAGAAGAGTATCTAAAGGGATTTGAATTTTAACTTTACATTTTAAAGATGCATCAAAAAGTTAAAACAACGATTCACTCTATTGTATGACTCTTTCCTAGCAGGATTCTACTCACTCACTCATACTCTGTGTGCACATCTCTATTTCAGACCATTACCCTATGTGTATGGAATGTTACAGATAAATGAACCCAATGAAAGTCAGAAACTGACATGATAAGACCTGTTAAGAATGAAGTGCTAAAATGTAAATGAAGGTTGCAATTGCTATCTTAAAAGTAGTGATTGCATATCTTCAGGCACTGAAACCAAGTGAAGTTGTATAGTAACGTAAGTTTTCGATGGATCTGATGGATCTCGAACAATACATATGCAATGCATCCTGTCAGACTTATGTACTAGTAAGTGTCTGTTGTTGAAAAATTTCCCTAAATCCATACATTTTATGAAGTGCCCCAGCTTCCTTCACTTCTTAAGTGAACCCAGTTATAGCTCGCAACCAATAATCCGGAAAATTATAGCTTGAAGAAGGGAAAACAATTAGAGTCCATTCCACTGGACCTAGCGTTCCAGGAATAATATCGATAAGAATCTAGTAAAGGATTCTCCCCACCGTTCAATTACTGTGGTCATAATCATCTTAACCTACGATAAACGAAACACTGAAACTAGTTGTTGTTCGCCAGGTTGCAATACTGGTCTCATATTAATCCCTAGCCTCGTGCAGTTCCATGAACACTGCATGAACTGTATTTAACAAGAGCACTCGAGTGGCCTGTCATCCTCATGGATAGTTCCATGCACAGCGAACCAAGTGTTTGATGTTCGAAATGTATCGTCTAGGAAGTATCCCTTGAGCATTTGATTCGTAGAATTGCAGGGAGAGTAGTTATACAATAAAGGATTAAATATAATTTTCCGTTTCCATAAAACTGACGAAAATATTGCCACTTTCACAATAGCAGCATGTTTGGTAGTTTAACAAAACGGAAAAAGGATGCGCTTTAACATTTTAAATTGTACGGAACTATTAAATGTGAAGCGCATGAAAAGCAACATTACTGCCGGCTATTAATTTGTTGCAACTGGTCCAGTACAAACAGATACACGCTACACTGCAGCACACGAACGGTGGCGTACCGTGCACAAAGCATCGAGGCACCATTCCAGTGTGTACCGTGTGAACAACAAAAAAAAAAGCCGAAACAAACAACGGCGAATCTTAATGCGGGAGAACTAATTCCTGTATGCATGTACATCCTCATTTGTGGTGGCGTTTTGCATCGCGGTTTTGCTACCTTTGCTTGCCCGTAGGTGTTGCTGCTGGCGTTAACAGTGAGTAATAGGCCCGGTCTCGTGTGTGTGTGTCGGTGTGTTTTTAACGGGGCTTGTATTTTCCCATTCTGGGGGAAATGGGAGTCATAAAAAAATATTCATCTAAAAGAAAGCCAAATTTAATGCTTCCGACCGCCGGTATGTTTTGTGGTGTTGGAACGCTCAAAGTCCCCACAGGTAGGTCAGGACAGTTAGGTGTTCTGGCGCAACATTGGATGCGGTATTAGAACATGGCATTATAGTAGAGCAGTTTTGTTGGTGCTGTTGCTTCTCCCCACGTCTTTTCTTTCGACGTGATGTTCCATTTGCATTCGTGGCATTGTTGCATTCATCAAGTGTGTGTTAGGGAGCGTGTTCCGAGAGTGTGCACTTTTGTGGTTAACCGAAGCAGAAAGTGTTCTTTCGCCTTTTCCAGTAGCCGGAGCAACACGCTACTACGGTCAACCATCATCAGTACCGTGCAACATGCTGGTATGCTTGGTGCATCTCACTCTTTCGCTCTCTCTCTCTCTCACACGCGCTCAGTCTGATGATGGTCCAGGATAATGGTGAGGCACTGGTGCAAGTGACACGTTGACTGGTAAGAAAGCATGACATTTATTTATTATGAACTCGGGCTGCCGACTCCTTAGCTTTTGCGTAGTTGCACCGAGCATTGTTCATTCATTTCCGTCCGTTTATCAAATGCAGCGCCAGGCACCGGGCATGTTTTCCCCCTGAAGGCAATCCGCATCGTTTGTTTCGATGAAGCTCTTACCTCGTGCTCGTTCCCATCGCCTGGGGGGAAGAGGTTTCATTTTTGTATAAATTTCTGCTCCTTTTTCTGTTATTACCTCACTTCCCCACACGCTCTGTCTGTATGCAGCCGACCTTTGCCATCGTTCGCTCGCTCCCGAAGGGGTGTGAATGTTTTCCGAGGGCGTGGATTCTGAGCGTTATGCTCGGTTGGCTTAAAATGCAATCAAGAATGGAAAATAAGATGTTCTGACGAGTCTTTTGGACGTTGATTCATGGTGGTTTTTGGGAGTATTGGAACACATTAAACGGTATTGGGTCGTAGATAAACAACGATTTTGATTGCATGAAAAGATGAGAGTTATAGTTAGGAATGTTTAATATACATTTTTTTGTTTTAAATTATCAAAAGTAAAATAATATTTCAAATATATTGTTACAGCTTTCAACTGAGATACTACAATAAATTGAAATTTAACAACATATTTTGCTCCCAATGATTTTTCAATAACAAATTAGAGACAAACAAGTGAAATAAAATGATGAATAATAAACACTGTAAAAGAAGAGTAAAAATATAATAACCGACGACACAATAAGATTACCTCATTTATACATACATCTGTTAACTTTAATTCGTACAAGAAGAGCAATCCAATATAGAATAATTAAGAAATTAGAGACAAACAAGTGAAATGATGAATAATAAACGCTGTAAAAGAAGAGTAAAAAATATAGTAACGGACGATACAATAAGATTACCTCATTTATACATACATCTGTTAACTTTAATTATTTCGGCTATTTCAAAAAACCTTTTATGTGTGTAGCATTTTTTCCAGCATTTTTACATGCTAACGTCATTAAAGTCATTAAGTATAAATAAAATATTTTTATTCATATAAAAGAAAACAGAGCACTCTTGTATATTCACCGTAGATTGATTATTCAGGTGCGGGTAAAATAAAGTTAAGGAAGCTTGAAATGGCCGGGCCTTTCGAGATAAAGTAAAAGAAAAATAAATTAAAAAGAAGAAGCACAAATTGAGTTTCGGTTGATATCTTATAATACACAAATATAGTTAATTTGGTTTCAAACATCAAACAAACATTGTTCGGCAAACATCATCAAATCGTACTATAAAACTATGGAAACCATACCAAGTAAACAAATCTAATAAATTATGTAGAAAATAGGCTAAAGAAAAATAATATAAAATGGAAGTTGAATGAAAATTCTTAATCCTAAACACATTAGATAAGATAGTTGCAATGATACGAATAGGAATAAAAAAAGGATAACAAAAAGAAAAAGTTAAGAATAAACAAGATGTTAGATGGTTAGATAAAACCAAACCAAAGCTAAAAATAATTGTGTACAAGGAAAGTGAAGAAGAAAAATATAACCACACTTCGGTTAATTCTAGCTAGTGGATATTTATATCCAAGCCTAATTGAAATAACAAAAAGAACAAACAAAGAAATCGCAATTCAAAAACGAATCAGATGAATAATAAGGCTGATAGCTAAATGCTTCCATCCTCCGCTGGAAAGTGCTGCAGCATCATTCATCTTTCGCCATCATGATTAATGGACAAATGATTTATGAATTCGACTGCGTAGAAATATGATACATTTTCCGGTTCTTTTGTACGCGAAAAAAACGCAGCATTTGATGAATTCCGATTTCACCGTTCCTGCCATTTATTTATCACATTTTTGTGTGATCTATTTCGGTTGCCGAGTAGCGTACAAAACATATTTCTTTTATTTTTGCTTTTTTTGTGTGTGTATCCGGCACACGATTGATGCAAGCTTCAAACGGTACAAAAGAAACGAAACGCAATCATTGATGAATTAATTTCATTAATCATTACCCGAGCGTGCCGGCACGATTTGTGCTGTACACCGGGCTTACGGGAACAAATGGTACCGTGGTATGGATGAGCTGAGATGAACAAAATTAATTGCGCAACGAGGGTGGCAATCGATATTGGGTGGAGGTGTCGGACGGGGCGATACTTCCCAGACGAACGCACGCTTGTACGAAAATGAAGTGATCGTTTACCAATTATCATCGTCACGTTCAATGGCGTTCGAAGAAAGGCTCACCTTTGCACAGGCTCGTGGGCGGCATGTTTATCCTGCACCAAGCGAATGGTGCGAACGGATGGGATGTTTATGTTTGTTCCTATTGACATAGGACAAGCATTAATTACGGTACGGCCGTAGAGCATGGCTAGTCGGGGGGGAGGAAAGCTGCCTTTTCAGTGACTGACTGGTGGGGTGTGACCGCGCTTCTGCTTCTCGACGCCTACCGTACAGGAAGAAAGCTTCGCGCGTGGGCTGCGATGTGATGTGTGTTGTGCAATGAAGTTCTTAATGAAGTGTTAGCTGATCAGGGAGAATGCACGAATCGGCATAAAGGGCTGATATTTGCTCTTTTGAAATGGAGGAGTGCTATAGAATTGTAAGCTCCTTTCATTCCTGTGTTAGCTATTTGGAACTGTATTTTCCTTTGGCAGAATTGGGAGTCTGTTAAAGGAGGGAGATAAATGTCTGAAAACAAATGGTAAAGTTTTTTTTTCTTTGCTAGAGACAAAACAATAATCTGTATTTGCACGAAAAGCGTTGTAATCGACAGGTTTTTACCAATAGAAGTAGAAGACTATCAATACGAAAATTTGCAAAAGAACTCGTTGAGAGCGTAGAGTTTTTGCCATGACTGACTCAAAATCGTTGTGTAACGTAAATTTGCAGTCTACAAAGACACTTAGATCATCATCAGCCTTGTTTGGCCGAGGAGTAACTGAATCCGCTGAAGCATAATTATGTAGCAATAAGTAATGGGAACTCCGGAGTGGATTACCGTCCACAATCCACATGTTAAAACCCGACTGAATCCGATAGAGTTCCGGATTAGAGCTCCGGAATACTTCGATCGACTCCGGTTGACACCGGAAATGGGAAAACACGCAATAATCGACTAACAACGGGAAAACTTAACGTGTATGTTTTAAAAAGGAAAACTTACTTTCAAACATCATAACAACAATCTGCCACCCCCCCCCCCCCCCCCCCCCCCCCCCATGTATGGGGGATACATGCATCCGACTCGGAGTCAATCCGGAGTCCGTTCCATGGTTCAATTCAGAATCCGATCTGGAGTCGATCTGGAGTTGTTCCGGCAGCTCCGGTGTCTACTCCATTATGCTCAACACTAGAACCAATGATAATCTTTTCCTCGTAAAAGAAATGGTTGCTTACATTGACACGCGTACAATCAACATTTCACCATATTTTAGGATTTTGTTAGGACAACTTTTTTGTTAACAAGAATTTTTAATGCTAGATATTTAATTAAATATATAAGATATTTCATTAAATTTAACATAGAAAATTTTACGATACTAAGAGTACATTCATTATTATAATTATTACTATTATAATTATATTATCTATCCCTAAAAGTCATCTGTTATCTTATGCCTAAAATTCCTGATAGACATTGGAAAGACAACATGTTTTTGACCACTAACAATTATCGCATTCAATTTGATATATTTTCGTTTTTCGGTTTTTGATATATTTCCACACAGAACTCTCTAAATGCTTTCGCGAAATCGGACAGGACATGTTGCAGTCGTGAAATGTTTCCCCGCGTTTAAAATAAAGTTTGTTAGAAAACAGGATCCAGCTACGGGTATAACTAAGTCACAGAAAGCTAGCAATTGCTAGCAGGCCAAGACCCACAGAGGTTGTAGTGCCAGAGAAGAAGAAGAAGAAAACAGGATTGAGTTTCAAATGCCTAGTCTCTCGAGATTCTTAGATTTACTGACTTTATATCTGGTTTATGTTATTGATTCCTTTCCCATAGTGTGATTGCTAAAGCACAAATTAAATCTTTCTTATATCCTAAATATATTTGGTTATGAGTTTACAAAGCATTAAACAGCCAGTTAATCTAGCTAATATTACGTAGCTGATTTAGAAACGATAGTTAAACCGAGCGTTAAATCTAAATAAATTGCTCTGCATTACATTGTACACGGTGTTTGTTAAATTTTTAACCCAGAGTAATTATGAACATTATTAAGGATCCGTAAAGGCCTGGCAATGTCATGAATAAATTTAAAAGGTAAATGTCACTGAATACAATTTCTTCCTCCCCGTCTAGAAGTTATAATCACATTTGTACCTTAATGTACTGCGCTTAGATTTCTGTCTAAATTTGCAATGATTATCTTTACTGTCTTGTAGCTAAGTTTTAGAAAAAAAAAAATCGTAACACCAACGAAACTTTGTTCACCAATAATGGCAATCTAGAGCGTTTATTGATTTTTGTTGCTTTCCAGCTTCCCAGCAACCGAAACCATTTGGCATTTAAGCTGCGTATCCTATCAGCAGCACGCTGTTTATTTTGTGCTGTTTGTACATTCTACCTACACAGCTGAAATACCTAAAGGACAAATCCTTTACACGGGACATTCCGAACCATAATAATAAACATGCACTTTCCATGGTGCCGGAATTGAAAAGGTCAGACCAGTTCCGACCGAATGATTGCACTGTGTTTCATCATGTGCCCGGCCCGGACGAGAGACAAACGAAATCCATTTCCAATAAGTTGTGTATTTTTTGGGTGTGTGTGTGTGTGTGTGAGCGTGTGGCTAAACTGTAACCACGTGCAGGTGCTGTGCGAATGGGAAAGATTCAATGATCATGTGGCCATTGGCTGTCATAGTTTGAACGGTGTCAACTTTCACCTCAATATGAGTGCTGTTGGCAGTTTGATAATGTTTTTTTCGTTTTTGTGTGTGGCAGTTCCTCGACTTCGACTTCCACCTGAAGGCTAGAGCTTGCAGTTTCGCCTTGAGATCAAGTAAGTAGCTTACTGCCGGTGACGTGTGCCGTGCGGGGGCCAATTATTTTGTCGACATTTTTCTGCCTCCAGTTTTCGGATAATGAATTGTGGCGCTTGTGCACTTTTGTGTGTTGTATGAGTAATGGATAAAAACGAATGTAACTATCTCTCTATAAAACGCATTTGTTTATTTATTTGACGCCCGTAAAACATGCATTTCAGTTCGATTCAATCCAATTTAGCTTGTTTTCTCCCCTTTTATTTGTTCGTTTCTTCGCTATTCGATCCCTTTTTTGCCGCTGTTGCTGACAACACAGTCTGACAGCTGGACGAAGCTCACTGTCGGTGTCCATTCGTTACGGAAGACTGGCCATAAACATCCCATGTGCAAACTGTCCACTATAATGCAGGCGGATGATAGAGAAGGAGAGAGCGAGACGGTCGAAAAAAGCATAATACCGAAACAGCGTAACCATCGAAGCGAGCCGAAAGCCGTCCTTGACCAACCGAAAAACGATACTCGACCGGCAGACCAGGGACGCGAACGGTACGCGACAACCGATGTCAAATGAAATTTTGCTCCGATCAGCCTCTGTAATCTTCTCGCTGATTGGGGCGTCACTGCTCGTTTGGCTTCATTTCCCGCAAGTTTGCCATTTGGAGAGCCACCATCAGAGAAGCGGTGGTCAGGGCTCACGTTCTAGTGGATGGTGTGACGGTTTTCATTACCCCAAATGTAGTGCTTCTGTGTGTGTGTGTGTGTGTGGTAAACCTGTTGCGTAAATGTATGTCCACTTTTTCGCCAGGCCGGCTATACTGAC
>KZ064005.1:18845-28983 GCA_002091835.1 Anopheles maculatus | reverse complement strand
GTATACCAAAATGTGCCGCCTATTGTACCGGCAACTGATACTAAATAAAAAGAAAAGAAACAGGATTCCAATTTCTAGCATGTGCAAAAATCGTGATTTTCAAACATCGGAAACAGCCGCTAATTTGTGTTTTGGTTGTTGCAGTTGTGCAACGCTGTCAAAATCGGTATATACCTGCGGGTTCTTAGATCAACTAGTGAAAATTCATCCGATCTTCCTGACATTTGAAATGCAGAATTGTTGAACGGTAGTAAACTGTATTACCAAGTTCCAGGACGAACCATTCCAATCCTAAACTAGTACGGATCGTGATTGTGAATCAAATATCACTTACACAAACAGGGATGAGTTGTATCTCTTCTACGAAAACAGCACACCGCGACTGACAGTTGAATAGCGTTGTTTTTTTCTTTCGGGTCGTTTTTGTGTACACGGAAGGATGCACCGTGGAAAAGCTGTGACTGCCGAGAAAAACAACAAACCCGCACCCACATTTGCTGGTCACCACGCCCGTTGCTGCGCTGTGCTTGCGGAATTAGCTCTAGCAGCAAACAATTGTTTACCGTAGTGATTAGCCGTACGCACCAAACCGTTACCGTCAGTGTTTTATCACATCCTACAGTCCTCCAGTAGCATCATTACTCAACTGCGCGCGAGACCGTCCACTGGGGGACAGCGTAGAGTTGTAGGGCAGCCTAATCAAACTTCAATCCTAATCTCGTAGCCAGGTGAGCATATGTGGGGAGCGATAAAGAACGATCCGTAAATAGCACTTGAGTGGCATGCGGCATAGGCGGGCCAGTAGCATCACATTCGGAACACCATCGCGAGTTCGAAAGGATGTGTGCATAGGGCACACACAGTACATTTATTTATTTGAGTGCTGCAATAATTATACGAAATGTTTTCCCTAACTATTGTAGCCTTGTTCATCTTTTCGGTGTACGTACGGTGTTGGAGAACGTGTTGTGCCTACACTGGTCAAAAAGTGTGTTCTTCTCGTCTAATGATGTGTCGATTGTTTGTTTTGCTTTCGTTGCAGCATTATGTCGAACTACCGTCCCCGAGGAGCTATTGCCAAAGTATTTTTTGACCGTATTCACAACGACGATGTTATACAGCAGATCGATATGACCACGGTAAGCCATGCATGCATTGCACTGATGGAAGACACACACAGGGACCAAGGACGGCAAGCAATACTCGATTCAAAAGTGTGCGATAGCTTTGATTTATTTGAATCACACTCGAGATAAACGCTTATCTTCTTGGGAAACAGATCAGTCACGTACGTTTTACGACGATCGGTGAAGGGTTTTCTCCTACTACTGCTTTTCGCTTGCATTCACAAATCTCTATCGTACCATCGTTCGAACCTCGTTGCAGTGGTACACCATGGGTAAATTGCCCCGCAAATATGGCAGCCTGTATCATCATCTAAACGGCCCGGACGAGCTTACCCTCGAATGGTTGGAACGGTCGAAAAAAACGTCCGGCCGCTTTTGGTTGCAACTGTGCCACGAGGTAGCCAAACTGTTTCTCAATATGTTTATGACCCAGACCGACATCAATGGTTTCCTCAAGCGTGGCTCCATGTTCATCCTGTCCGAGCTGCAGTTCGACGAGTTTCTAACGGCCGGTGGCTTTTTTCAGCATCGCGAAAGGCAATCAGCGGTAGGAGCAGACATTACTGAACCGGAAGGACGGTGACAGATTTTATTGCTTCTTATTTCTACTGTTTGCAGCTTAATGTCTGTGACATTGGTGCCGGTGATGGGGAGGTTACGTTACGTTTAGTGCGCACCTTGCAACAGAAACGCAGCTGGCAAGTTACCACGTACGCAACAGAATCTAGCTGGACGATGAGAAATCGGTTGAATGAGAAGAATTTCATGTAAGACGTTGGTGTGCACGAATGTGATAAATATTTTATGTTGCGTGTTTCTGCTTTCTGTTCCCATTTCCAGTGTGCTGGAAACTCTTAACCAAATTCACCAGGCGGATCTCATCGTATGTTTTAATGTGCTTGATCGATGTTTCGATCCGCATCTTATGCTAAGTGATATATACGAATCGTTAGATCAGACGGGATTCGCACTGATAGCGCTGGTGTTGCCATACAGTCACTATGTGGAGAAAAGTAAGTACACATCGTCATGTTTAAATTTAAAGTAAATTTGCGAATTTTGTACACGAGAAGTACATGAAGCAAGAGGAAGAAGCATGGTAGCATCTTCATTAAATTTGATCCGGACCATCCGTATGCAGAAATTTTCTATCGAGCTGTGGCTAGAAAAATGACCCAAAGAAGGCATCCATCAATGGCTGACCTCAATACCTTCCGGGGTGTCGAAGTTCCAAACGATCCATCTAACAGAAGGTCTTCGTTACAGGAAGTCCGACTTGCTTAGATTCTCAATGCTTTCAGAAATGATGTCTACAGTTACACAAGTTTAAGGAATTAACTTCCTTCTTAAGCCTTCTTCCTGACTTGTATGACAGCTTTAATTTTCCATCATTTTACGAAAGAAAATGTATTTATCTTTGATACTCGTCTGCTTTTAAAAGCTTAAGCTATGAATAAGGCTTTGCTCAAAAACATCATCCATTATTGTAACTATGGCAACATTCCCATGGCTCACATTCCCAAACTCATGATAACAATCACAACTCGAGCGTTTCCTTGTCTAATCGGTTGCTGTTGTGCTCTCCTCTGTGTGGTTACCGTTACGTTGTTGCGCCATAATTTTCAGATTCCAGCCACCTTCCCTTAAGAACACTGCTAGAACCGTGGCCACCGGAGAAGCGGCTCACGGTAGAGGAAGAACTGGAAATGTTCTTCGATGTGCTGCAGGCGGTGGGATTCAAAATACGGGCCTGGACCAAAGCGCCATACCTGTGCGAAGGTGACCTGCGCCAGTCATTCTACTGGCTAACTGACTACGTTGTACTGTGTTCAAAATAAATGTGCAATCATTCCAGTTAAACTTAAAAAGGAATTATATGAAAATGAAACAAATGGATTCGAATTATGCACAGTTTTCCTATACCTTGATGATATCACTACGCTGGGGGAGGTATTATAAGTATGAAGACATTTGTTTTTCGGCCATAACATACTTCCGTTCAGTAAAGCTTATTAAACATTTTTTTTCTTACTTATGTTGCTCACTGGGTGTTATTTTATGTATTCATCTGCTTTAAGCCAGGGTTGTTAAAATAGTATACGTACATACGGAGAACTGTCTCTGATTGAACTTCTTCAGATTGCCAGAGAACAGAGCGACCTCAGATGCTCTTTACTATGCATCATCAAGCAAAGTGTTAGCAATTGAAGCCAATGTTTCCTATTTTAACTGGAGAAAATACAGATACCATAAGGAGATCTATACCGACAGGATAGTTTTATAGACTAGCTGTCTTGGGCTTTCAAATGATCACCTTTCGTTCTTAAGAAGATTGTTTTTTCGAACAATGTTGCAATGGTTGCAATCAATCACCCTAGATCTTGGCATACGCTGATGACAAGGATTCATTGGTTTGAGGCTCTCCTACGTTGCAGAAGCTTACCAAAGCATCGAGCATGCGGCACTGAACCTCGGGTTCGGGAGATCAGCGAGGCAAAAACCAAAATGATGGTGGCACCATCAGTGGCCTTGCTTACAAACACTGATTTACGTAGGGGCGATGTACAGATGGGGCGGCCCGGTGGTGTATCCGATAGCGGCGCCGGTCTTCACACGGCAGGACCGGGGTTCGAATCCCGGCGGACCGCCTCCCCGTACGCAGGACTGACTATCCAGCTACGGGTATAACTAAGTCACAGAAAGCTAGCAATCGCTAGCAGGCCAAGACCTACAGAGGTTGTAGTGCCAGAGAAGAAGAGAAGAAGATGTACAGATAGGTGATCGCACCTTCGAAGTCGTCTAAAACTTCACCTTTCTGGGGTCAAAAGTCAGCACCGACAACAACATAGACGTGGAGTTGCGCGCAAGGGTGCTGGCTGCCAACCGGTCATACTACAGCCTGAGGAAACTTCTCCACTCAAAATACCTATCGCGACGGACGAAGCTGGGACTGAATAGAACCTCTATAGTTCTAGTACTTACATTCGTCTCTGGGACATGGACTCTGTCCAAAACTAACGAAACCGTCTTAGCCGCGTTCGACAGAAAGATGCCCAGTTCAAACTGAGATAGAGTGATGGCGTTGATACGTCCGCCAGAACGACCGGTATATTAGATTGGCAGACGAAGACGCTAGACCGTGAGCGGTATCGAGGATTGTTGCGAAGATATGTTCATGAAATCCAGAAAAGCAAACCAAAATTTAGATGACGTAAAAAAGGTACATGTGAAAAAGTATTCTAAACTTTTATAGAACCTTCTATGAGGTCTATTGGACGAAGAAGCCCCTTCTATTCATCTATTCTTCGTAGATGAATCTATAAAAATAAGGTCCTTTTGACTTCGAGGCATTTTGATAGATGAAGCTTCCCGACTGCGAGGTACCTTGAAAGATCAGGCCTTAATGGATTACAAGTCAACGAAGCAGATAGCGCACCTTGGACGGCTTGTAGGACGAAGCCTTCTGGACAACGAAATTAAGCTTAAAGCAGCTAGTAGGTAACCACGGCGCTAGCGACACCGGTCTTCATACAGCTATTCAACTATGTGGTATCAATAAGTCTAGTAAGCCACTAGAAGTAGCTTTCATTAAGATCACACTAGGACTCGACAGATCGAGTGGTTCGGGTGTTTGGTTTGTCTTGGCTCCATGGTGATGATGTTCAAACAAATGAATATCTGGAAAAAGTTAAATATACCGGAATTGTAGGTTTTATTTCGTTTTTGTTCTCCCTATGTGTAAGTAACATGCGTTGAGAAAGTGATATTCTGTAAACTTTTGAAATATTTGCTACACAAAACATGATATATGTATATAATCTTGTAAAATGGATCGCGCCGACATGGTCGCACGGCCAAAAAACACACACACACATGCACACCCCTATATAAACAAGAGAAGGTGATGATGAACTGTGTATATAATGATGCATATCCGCCACTGCCAACTTCCATCCAACTGTCCTGTGCCCTGTGTCGTTGATAATAGGGCCACACTTTTCCGGGTGCGGGTTATCCGGAACATTCTTCTCTATCGTCGTTAAATTTTAGAACTATGTGTTTTAGGTGTGAACTCCACCCCAATCATACCTTAACGTATTCTCATATTCTCATTGTCTAAGTTTCAAAACCATTTGTTTAGACGGCTGCACAACGGCGTTCGTTTGTGGCCGTTTTGTGGAGCGCTTTGCTTGATTGTGCTTCGGTTGTTGTTGTGTGGTTATGTTTTCGTTCGCCTAATTCGTGCTAGTAGTTTCGTTGCGTTGCGTTGCAGTGTTCCTTATGAAAACAGTCGCTTCTTTTTGCGATTCTTCATGTCCAGTTCCCGCGAAAGGCTCATGGTGCGCATAAATTCAGTCCGCGATCCACTACCACCACCACCACCACCGCTACTGCCGATCCCACCGATCGTGCCACCGAACGAAAGCTTCCGTGCTGGTGGATCCTCACTCCCACCGGTACGGCCCGTCGAGTAGCGGCGCGTGTAGTGTGCCGGCCCGACCGTCAGCTGATCCTTCGAGTCCTGAAACGAGGACCGTCTCGAGCCGGGCAACGATTTCGAATAATCCTTCCCGATCTGATGCACCTCGAGCGTTTGCATCTGTATTTCGGACTGTGTCGATCCGCGCCGACTACCGGACACGGACCAGTTCGGATGCAGCAGATAGCGGCTCTCGTCCAGACTGTCCACATCGTCCGAGATGGAGCGCTGGAAGCGTGTGCTACCCTCGATGCTACCGTACCGCCCGAACGAACCGGCCGAACTTTCGTCGATCGAACTTTGCGACGCGTTCGTCGATCGGCGCCGCAGACGCGAGCTTCCGACCGGTGGTGGTGGTCCGGAACCGCGCAGATGGTTCGGATCCTCGAGCCGGTACCAGACGGCCACATCGTCCAGGCAGGCTTTCTGCAGCTTCACCGAACATTCGCCGAGAAAGATGGGCTCCGAGTGGGGCAACAGATCGTACAGTACGATCTCGATCTTACGGTCTAACAGATTGTCACTGAACACGTCCGGGAAGGTAATGGTCGCGTTCCAAATGGGATTCAGAGAGGGAGTGGACACTTCGGTCTGGGCGACATGCGATTCGTTCCTAGAATAAGAGGCAGAGAGAGAGAGAGAGAGAGAAGGGTTTTGAAGAGGATGGGGGAAGAAAGAAACCGGTTTCAGTGCGTGTGAGTACGTGGAGGTGTTCGGGGGTAGTGTGGCGCAAAAGGGGGAAGGGTGATGAACAAAAAAAAACAAAAGTAGGAAAAAAAGGAAAACACGTGTGTTGGTGCGTGTGCGAGTTTGGGTGTGTGAGCGCGACGCGCTGCAAAAAACAAAGAGATGATGATCAACGGCCATATTGATGTGATCGATCATATGTAGATGGAGGCGCCTGGTGTTTTGTGCTTCGCACGTGTTACAGCGTTGTGTTTGTGTACGTGTGCGTGTGCGTGCGTATGTGTGTGTAGAAAACAAAACGGCGTGTTTCAAAGGAACGCTTGATATTACGTTTTGGGTAGCAACTTGATCGACGCATAGGCTTCCGGATACATGCCATAGCCCAGCGTTTCATCGCGCTCCGGCAGGTCATCGGCAGCCATCACCGAAACGACAAGTTCGTTTCGCTCGCCGTGATAGTAAACATGCACCTGAACCCTACCGGACACTAACTTGCCCTTTGCTATCTGTTCCTGAAGGAAAGAAAAACAGAGAACGGGAAAAAACATTAATCTTTCCATCGTGTTGTGCCATCGTTGTACTAGTGTGTATGTGTGTGTGCGTGTTTTTCCTTTGCTGTCCTATCTCTTGCACTCTCTCCCTTTTTCTTCTTCTCTTTTTCTCTCGCTATCTATCTGCCTTTTTGTTTTTTCTCTTCTACGGTGTGGGGCGCGTTGTTCTACGTGGGGTCATGGTGGCATGCTTATGTTCCGGAACAGACTACCCGCCCGCAAAAACCGAACGAAACTCGAAACAAGAACGCAACAAACACATCAACACACAAACATACTAACAAATTACTCCTAACAATAGCAAAACTGTTTTGTTTTGTTCATTGCATTTGCTTTACGCACACGTTTCCAAAGAAAACGGCAAACGGGGACAAAACAAACGAACAAACAATAGAAAGCAATCATGTACCATGGGATATGAAGAGGCATTCCGGTGAGACATCGAGCTAGGTTTGGTTGGTTAGCTGTAGCTGTATACATATGTAGCGAATTTAGTAGTAAAGCCTCGAGTTCTAGTGTGAGTGAGCATGTACTCGAGGGCTTTTTTGTTGGATATTTAAGAACACAAAAGAACAGAACACAAACAACTGACACCGACACAGCGAAAAAACGACAGTGTGTTAAAATTTGGTGTGGGGGGAGGCGAGTGAATGACAAACAACACGTAGAACAAGAAAGCAAATGGAGGGAGAAAAAAGCACATTGTATTGCTGCTGCTGCTGCTGATGGTGCTGCTGGTGGCTTCATTAGCTAATATCGTTTCACCAAAAATTATCTGCCAAATCGTGTGTGTGTGTGTGTGTGTGTGTGTGTTTGTGTGAGTGGTTGGTGTTCTCTTGAGTGTTGTTTACTATTTAAAAACAAAATGGGTGATTTATATGCTAAATGTAAATGGCGGCTAGTAGCGGTGCAGGTGCGTAGTTGCAGTAAAACAGAGAATTTCTAGTAAGGTAGCGCATGTGTTATCAGTCTGTAACTCTGAGTTTGTGTGTTTTATGAAGGAAGAAAGAAACAGAAATTGCGCAAGAAGTGCCCGGTAGCGTTCTCGCTACCATTTCCCCTCCCTTTTCCCCCCCTCCTCTTCCTTCGTCTTCGTCCCCGTCAGTCCCATTTCTCTCAAATATATCCGGAACGAATCACATGTCGACGAATCACTCCGCAAATGTAGTGTCCCTGCATCCTGACATTTGGGATGCATCGTGATCGTGCCCGACCGGAGAAGAAGGCACACACGGTTTAGCGGCTGCGAATGGTGTTTTCTTGGTGGTGGCAGTAGTTGTGGTGGCAAAATATAATTAGATAAACTCGGTCTAAAAAACAAACAAACGATTAGCAAAACGAACGAACAGGATAGAAAAAAAGGTGCAATTAACTTTTCGCACAACGAGTCAACACGAACACACCTTCAGGGAGCGAGAGAGAGAGCGAGAGAGAGGGAACCCGCGGTGTGAAGCAGTTAGTAGCGTAGAGTATAAAATATGGGGAGCTTTTTTGTTTCGATAATGGTGATATGAAACGAGGCGTAAGGAGCGCGCGCATGTGTGTGTGTGTGTGTAGGATGACGGTTGACAAGTAGTGACTGTGTGATTTTTGTACGATCGAACGATCGATTCGATCCACTTAGCTTATCCCCGTGCGTGTAGATAACTCTATGTGTGTTGTACAGTGCATCAAACAGAAGTCGGGACATCTTAAAACCGAAAAAATGAAAATAATTTACTTTGTCTTGTGCTGCTTTCCGCAGCTTTAAATTTTGTCTAACAAAAGTAATAAACTTACCAAAAATTTTGCAACACAAAGCATGTGAAGAATGTCTGATTTCTGTCAGGAAATCCATACATTTTTAAAGAAGTCTTTGGGGAAGACTCTGTTTATTAAATAAGTTAATAATTATTCAGTTTTAAAGTGAAAGCAATGTGTTGATTTTATTTTAATCTGCTGTTCAGATTTAGCACCTATTATCGGATAAAAGGTGTATAAACAAGCTTAATATCTTCCATTATTGATGTGTACTCTCAAATGTTATCCACCAGACACGTGCCTTAGAACATAAAACCTAAAATCATGTAAAAAGTCCTAACAAGTTACTGTAACTCGACTGTGTTTTAAATAGTGTTCCACAACTAAAACCACTAAAACAAGGTGGAGCAGCGACAAACTTGCCAGCAAAAAGCAAAAACTATTGCAAAAATGTATCTTTAAGTTGTGTTTATCCTTGTGCAGACCAAAACGGGCAGATAATTCATGAGCAAAACAGATGATTAAACTAAATCATGAACACCAGTCCAGAAGGATAATAATCCTGTACATGAACAACATCCTGGGGAAATATGTTCTCAATCTTCATATATAGATTGAATTTCCACACCTTGTAACGAGTCGGATAAAAAGTTTAAAAGATATGAGGGTACGATTGAGCATGGAAAGCATTTCATTATACGTAGAAAGTATCTTCTTTCTTGGTCTAACGACCTCTTAGGTCATGTCTGCCATTTTTGGCTTACTAGACTTATTGTTACCGCATAGTTAGATAGTCAGTCCTCACTATGGGGGAACGGCCCAGATAATTCTTGAACGCCGGTCCTGCCGTGTGAAGACCGGCGCCGCTGTCGCATCTATCACCGGGTCTTCCCGTACGTAGAAAGTATACCAACTCTAAATTCCGCCAACTTTTTAGTGTTTTTCTATTATGTATGGCATGCCAAAATCGGAGGATTTTTGTTTTAATTAATTAATTGATTAGTCCAATTAATCAAGATCATATGGACCAAGTATTAGTTGCGATTGATTGGCGAAAAAATAATCATAATACTAAGCTTTAAAAATTAAAAAAAAGTTAAATTTTAAGCTGTGCGAATGTCTGTTTGACGCACTGTATGTGTCTGTGAGAGTGAGAGCGAATGGTAGCGTGTATTGCGTTCGGTAAACCCCGTCGATCGCTTCCAGCGAGACAGTGCGATCTACAAAATGGTTTCCACCCTCAAAGGTGTATTATGAACATGAAGGAGATATGGGAGAGATTAATGAGAAGATGAGATGAGACGATTGTTCTTACTTTTTTATGGTTTTTGGTATTGCAATTAAGAGCAGAGACAGTAGTATATGTATGTATAACAACTAAAACAACAACGAATAGAAAAAAGAAACACAACTACAACAACATTTTCTACTTTGCAATATTACTTTGCCTACTTTGGATACAATTTAATTGTAATGTTTTTTTTTTTTGGTTGGTTTTTTTTTTTTTCTTCGCTTGTTTCTGGTTTGCCGGTTTTTTATACGCAACGCACGGG
>KZ064005.1:0-10538 GCA_002091835.1 Anopheles maculatus | reverse complement strand
TGGATAACTGCGGGTAGGGGGGGGGGCGGGGGGGGGGGGGGGGGGGGGTGCCTTGTTGTGAGGCCCCTTCCACTACGAGGCCCTCTTGCATTTCGAACGGGGGGGAGGGGGGGGGGTGCGCCAGCGGGAATTACCTCTTCGGCGAGGCCCCCCTAACCGGCGAGGCCCCGAGCGGCCGCTCCCTCCGCACCTAGGTTGATCCGCCACTGATGGCATAGTGATGGTGATAGTTGGGGGCAGCGATGGTGGTGATGTTATGCAAAAGGAGTTTTCTTCCGGAAAAACGGCGTCCTGGGAGCTTCTGCAACGCGCTGTCAGTTCGGGCGGGATCACGTTGACAACTGACGGCTGAGGGTGTTTTAGTGGATGGGGCGACAGTGTTTTGTTGCTGTTTGTTGTCTCCCCACTCGGCACTCTCTATTCCGGCACTCCGCCCTCCCTTCTCCCATTAACCACCCTCCCCCCCCACAGGGACTAAATTCTGTTTGAGCCGGAAAAAGCAAACTGCTGCATAAATGAGCAGCACGAAAGATGCCCCCGGAAGCCGCATTGGGATGCACCAGCAGCCAGTGTACGTGCTGCTCCCATCGCGGTGTGCGTTCCATCACGGCAATGCGAACCTGGCCCGGAGCCGGACAAGGATTAGAGAACCCGGATTGTGATGTTTGCTTTTCTATGCTTTTCGCACAGTGGCACGGTCCTATGTGTGTCTGTGTGTGTCTTTGCCGTCCCTTTTGCCGTTCGTTGTGTGCAGGCGCATAAAAATGATGTCTTCATCCCAACTTACGTACGTTACGTACCTTCTTCATGAACGACATTACGTTTGCTGGAAGCATTTTGAAATGTTAAATTCCGCCGCAGCGATCCCCCTCGAGCGCGCTGTTAGTAGCGATGACGTAGGTTCCTGCAAAGAAGGTGGAAGAAAAAAAAAAACGCAGAGACGAGACGAGCATTAGAGATTCCGTTTTCGTTTCATTTTGCTTCTGCTTCTTTCATTTACTTGAAGCACAATTTCACCAGCAACAGTTTGACGATTGGAGAACGACGAATGGACAGGGCACGATATTGTTCACTCTCTCTCTCTCTCTTCTGTTCTGTGGGGAACTGTGGAACGGATTGCCGTTGAGAGGACCTGCAGGACATATTTTTCCTTGCGCTTTCGACCTCGAGGGAAATGGTCACACGGGGTACAACAGCGGTAACGCGGGAGATAAAATCAGATGCGATTTCCGAGCAATTTGTGTGTGTAATGCGATATTGAAAAATGTGCTGCAGCATATTGGTTGAACGAAATGGTTGAGCCGTGTCCTGTCGGAGCGGAAAATGTCGAGAAACAACAATTGTGCTTTGTATCTTTGGGGTGGGTGTTGATGTTATGTTGTTTTTTCCCATTCTTTCTTTTTGGTGCTCTTCTTACCATCAAAGCGCAACAACAATGATGTTCCAGGAAAATAACGAGTTGTTGACAATCTGTTGCGAAACTGTTGCCGTACTTTAGATTTTGCTTGGGCCGCCACTCATTGTGTGGTTATTTGTGCGAATGATTTGTGATTTAAACCGAGAAAATGGTTAAAGCAATGGTTGGCTCTTCACCTTTAGCCCTAGAGCAATAAATAGAAAAATTAGATCGACAAATGTTCTTAAATTACAATATATAGATCTTTCTTCTCGGTTGTTCCGCCAAGGGTTGCGGGTATCAGGTGTTTAAGTTCCAAAGGTGTTCGATGTTTGCTATCAAACCGGTCCTGCTTTTAACCGTGCAAGAACGGTCAATGCCGCTTAAATACCGGCTATTCTGGTAACGCTTGACACAACCATACGTTCCCTATCCTTTGTGTTTGAGCTGTCAGTTAAACTGTTGCGAACGCGATATTTGTGTAACAAACCGAAATGATCGTCACGCCATGTAACAGAACGTTCACGCAGATATGAAGCCATGTACCAATGTCTTGGTTTGTGATATTCCAATAACTTTGCACTGATGTTCGGCTTTATTTAACACATAACTTTATTGAGCCCTATTGTTGTACGAACAAACGAGACTGTTGATCCGCTGTTGAGTAACGATCGGCCAGCAATACTTGCTGTGCGAACGAGACTGACTTGTTGGACGGTGGTACTTTAATTTATAACCTTTTTCAGGGACTGATCGTGAGAATAACTTAAAGGAAATTTCCATTGTTGTACATGCTCCTTTTGTTTATCTTAATTCTGATTGGTCCAAAAGGTGTAAAATTCCTATTGCCATTCGATATAATTGTTTGCCCTAATTCTGATTGGTTATTGACGATGGCTCGTGTAAAGTTTTAGTTTTCTATCTGGACATTCTTTTGGATTTGATGGATTTTAAGTCTGTGCGTGAATTATCATGATTCGAATATCAGTGCACATGTTTCCTGGATTCTGACCTTGAGCAATAAACGTGACTTAACTCGTCTGTGAACCTCAAATAGAAGTTAAAGTGTGAGCTAAACGTGACTGATTTGGTGTGTGTTTATGATTTCGCAACATGACGTATTGTTTTATGTATGACTTGTGTGCAAATTAATTATGCAGTTCTAAATGTTCTTACTTGCGTTAATGCATGTTCTAAATGTCCTAATTACTTGTATGCGATATGTAATGCTTTTATGCAATGTTCTAAAGTAATTCAAACTTGTTTTCAAAGCAGTTTGGTTTGATATGCCACATTTGATTTACACGATGAACGTGATATTCAAGCAACGAAACAGGAAATAATTATAAACCACCAACTATAGCTATAGTTTAAACAATTGTAGCTTATTGTTGGAAAATAATCTATCGTCGCTGGCTCTAAAATGAACATACGCATTGACGAAAATGAAAAACCCAAACAAAGAAACGTCAGAATCGGAATGCATGGTAAAATAAAATTGCACTTGAGCATAATCATGTCCGCTCTTCGAACATGAAGATCACATGCTTAGCACCATTTTATGCCTTAAGCAGCATGTGGGTACGCGCGGTAGTAAAACTCAAGTGGTTATACGTGCATTCCCGAACTGAACGCGTTGCATGGTATCGAAGAATCAATTTGTTTAAGACCAACTTACTTACTTACATACTTAGCAGGCGCTTTAACTGCTTCGCTGTCTTGGCCTTCGGGGTCTAGCGCGTCGTCTGCCAATCCAATATCCCGGCCGTTCTGGCGGACGCATCAACGCTGTCACTCCATCTCAGTTTGGGCCTACCACGCCACCTCTGTCCATGTGGATGGCCTAAAAGTACTTTACGGGCTGGGTCGCCCGGTGTCATTCTCCATACATGAGCAGCCCACCGGAGCCTGGCGAGCCTAATTCGCTGCACGATGGTGAGATCTCCGTACAGCTCATAGAGCATAGGGGCCAACAATCCTTCTGAGCATCTTCCTCTCGAACGCGGCTAAGAGGGTTTCGTCAGTTTTGGACACAGTCGCGCAACTCAACTTCTATGTTGTTATCGGTGCTGACTTTTGACCAAAGATAGGTGAAGTTTTAGACGACTTCAAGGGTGCGATCACCTATCTGTACATTATCCCTGCGTAAATCAATATTTGTAAACAGGGCGCACCATCAGTGGCACCATTATTTTGGTTTTTGCCCCGTTGATCTCCAACCCGAGGTTCAGTGCCGCATGCTCGATCCTTTGGTAAGCTTCTGCTACATAGGAGAGTTTCGAACCAATGATGTCTATGTCATCAGCGTATGTCAAGATCTGGAGTGACTTGTAAAAGATGGTCCCCGAAGTTTCCACCTCCGAGTCTCGGATGGCCCTCTCTAGCGCCAGATTGAATAGGAGGCAAGCAAGCCCGTCTCCCTGGCGCAGAAGACCAAAGCTAAGACAAAAATGCATCCCACGTGCATTCCATGCACGAAATTCACTAATCAAATTAATTTCTCTAGTTAATAATTAAGGCACATAAGAACTTGAAAATTGTAATAAATTTCAGCTGCAATCCTAATCTCCACTTGATCATCAAGCTTGTGTGAGAAACGATTGTTTCGATTCTCCAGTAGATTTGAAACGAAGGTTTTGTTACCTAAAGTAACATAAAAAGAGTCCGATTACTATGACTCATCGTTCCATGGTAACCGGACAGCTAGACGCAACAACGCTAACCATCATGGTTCGCCAGTTTGTTATTATGTTTTTCAGTTTACAAAGTGTACTATCATTTGGCATCCGTGGCCACATTTGATTTACACGATGAACGTGATATTCAAGCAACGAAACAGGAAATAATTATAAACCACCAACTATAGCTATAGTTTAAACAATTGTAGCTTATTGTTGGAAAATAATCTATCGTCGCTGGCTCTAAAATGAACATACGCATTGACGAAAATGAAAAACCCAAACAAAGAAACGTCAGAATCGGAATGCATGGTAAAATAAAATTGCACTTGAGCATAATCATGTCCGCTCTTCGAACATGAAGATCACATGCTTAGCACCATTTTATGCCTTAAGCAGCATGTGGGTACGCGCGGTAGTAAAACTCAAGTGGTTATACGTGCATTCCCGAACTGAACGCGTTGCATGGTATCGAAGAATCAATTTGTTTAAGACCAACTTACTTACTTACATACTTAGCAGGCGCTTTAACTGCTTCGCTGTCTTGGCCTTCGGGGTCTAGCGCGTCGTCTGCCAATCCAATATCCCGGCCGTTCTGGCGGACGCATCAACGCTGTCACTCCATCTCAGTTTGGGCCTACCACGCCACCTCTGTCCATGTGGATGGCCTAAAAGTACTTTACGGGCTGGGTCGCCCGGTGTCATTCTCCATACATGAGCAGCCCACCGGAGCCTGGCGAGCCTAATTCGCTGCACGATGGTGAGATCTCCGTACAGCTCATAGAGCATAGGGGCCAACAATCCTTCTGAGCATCTTCCTCTCGAACGCGGCTAAGAGGGTTTCGTCAGTTTTGGACACAGTCGCGCAACTCAACTTCTATGTTGTTATCGGTGCTGACTTTTGACCAAAGATAGGTGAAGTTTTAGACGACTTCAAGGGTGCGATCACCTATCTGTACATTATCCCTGCGTAAATCAATATTTGTAAACAGGGCGCACCATCAGTGGCACCATTATTTTGGTTTTTGCCCCGTTGATCTCCAACCCGAGGTTCAGTGCCGCATGCTCGATCCTTTGGTAAGCTTCTGCTACATAGGAGAGTTTCGAACCAATGATGTCTATGTCATCAGCGTATGTCAAGATCTGGAGTGACTTGTAAAAGATGGTCCCCGAAGTTTCCACCTCCGAGTCTCGGATGGCCCTCTCTAGCGCCAGATTGAATAGGAGGCAAGCAAGCCCGTCTCCCTGGCGCAGAAGACCAAAGCTAAGACAAAAATGCATCCCACGTGCATTCCATGCACGAAATTCACTAATCAAATTAATTTCTCTAGTTAATAATTAAGGCACATAAGAACTTGAAAATTGTAATAAATTTCAGCTGCAATCCTAATCTCCACTTGATCATCAAGCTTGTGTGAGAAACGATTGTTTCGATTCTCCAGTAGATTTGAAACGAAGGTTTTGTTACCTAAAGTAACATAAAAAGAGTCCGATTACTATGACTCATCGTTCCATGGTAACCGGACAGCTAGACGCAACAACGCTAACCATCATGGTTCGCCAGTTTGTTATTATGTTTTTCAGTTTACAAAGTGTACTATCATTTGGCATCCGTGACATGTTTATTTTTATCCGTTTTCTTTTACTCAAACAAGTGTAGTGTTTTTGAATTATTATTTTTATAGGCTGTTTGTTCTTCTGCATGCAAAATATTCAATAAGTGTATTAATAAGAGTACACAAGAATGTGACAATGAGAGAGAAAGTTTGCAAGAAGTAAAAGGCTCGACATTAGTCCTGATTAGGATGATTGGCGGAACGGAAGTGTCCTAGAAATAGCCTTTCGGGACTGTTTATATTTATTTTTCTCTTCCAACGCTCTTTGAACCCGTTGCTTTGAGTTGCTTTGAATTGACAAATGGTTATAAATACGTTGATATTGTAAGCGACGCCTTTTTGATCAAATATAGTAAGGATACTAAGATCATGAAAGACTAAACTAAACTCACCATTAGCTGGAAAAAAAAACTTCTGCTCTAAACGGTTAAAAAGCTGTAAGTATCCCTTGCATTTTTGTTCGAATTTTAGTGTCAAGATTAGTAAAATGGAAAAATTTATCGTTTAATTATATAAAATTATATTGGTTGAGATCTTTATACATTTTGTCTACAGCACGATATGATATAGTGCAAGTCATTCGTTCTTCCCTGGCGGCTCTTGGGCTATTGGCTGGTGTCTTAGCTTTGACTGATAATTTTTTTTACCTTTGGTGAGCCTTGAAGATCAGTTCTTGACTACAGAATGATTGGTAAAACGTCCTCAAATAGAAGTTTATAAAAATCTCTATTGATCGCTGCTGATGTCAGTTAGATCATCGTCAAAAAATGTGATTTTACATGCGCCGTTTGCGTCACGTAGATTGCTCTGTCTCTTAGCCATGGACGGTGACTTTTTGTATAATAATGTCCATCACGGTTGGGACGACTCAGGATCTCACTAGATCAAAGTTTCACAACGGTAAAGCTTCCAGACAATAACGCTTACACCACTTTTATGTATCTGGGAATGCTCAGACGATTCCATCATTATCCAAGTTTAAGAAAATGTTGTAAATCTCGAAGAAACTGAAAAGCTAACAGTCAGGATGTACCTCACGATCTACTCTTTCGAATGCTTGGTAAAATGACTAATAGTATAAACTATGTAGTAGCAACAGTAGTTCCACGATTGTGTAGATAATACTGTAAAATGTTGTCTACTAACAAAAGAAGACTCGTATTTTGGTGAAGATCACTAGGACAAAGGGGCATGGAATACAAAATCTGCTAAAAATGAGTTTATTTTTTTATTGCTCGGCCACTGAACCATCCTACTGCCTTCAAATTCATTCATCAAAAATTTGCAACACGAACGATTTAAATTTGAATAAGCAGAGTCAAAAAGCAAAATTGATATGAATTGACTAAAGTTGAAGAAAGGCCAAGCAAGTCTGTGACGATATTAGTTAGGTTATTAAGCATTTTGCATTCAATCATAAATTCTTCGAATTCAAACTGAAAGTATGCAAATCATGAGTCAATATTTCGTATTTTGTATACTTCAATTCACCTTACAAAATCTTAATGAATGTTTTATTAACTAACAAAGTGGCTAACAATAATAAAACATTACGAGACGAGTTTAACTGTAGGCCTATGAACGCATACGAAGACGCTCACGAAACCCGTACTGAGACATATAAAATTCTTTCATGCATGAATAGTTACAACATAACATAATAGTTAAGGGATCTTACTGAAGGCTGATGTGCCAATTTCAACCCAGAACACCCAGAAACAGGTATTAAAGAGTGGACTAAAAAGTATACGCACGATAAAATAGTACGATAAAAATAAAACTTGTTCCTGAAACTGTATGTGTATTTAATTAATCATTTCTGTAGGGTGTCCTTAGGTTTTGTCAACAAAAAAAAAATACTAGTGACTTTCTCAATTATACGTCAACGATCACACTTTTGTCATCAGGTTCAGAACAGACTTCTCCGCACAGACCGCATTGGACACATTCTTCCAGTTTTCAGCAAATTTATGGATTGTATCCACTGCTTTGACTGTGGTTTCTTAAGTGTGTCTTGGTCAGCGCCCAAAGTTTTGCGATTGAATTGGCCCCAGGGCAGTTTGACAGATTCCTAGCTTTCGGCACGTACAGTACCTCATTTTCATCGTGCTATGTGATCGTGTTTTTTTCATAATGTACAGTTGCCATTCTGCATTCGCAAAGGACTTTCACGCACGGTGTAATATTGAATTTCCGAGAGCGTTTTGTAGTTGAATTTAATGTATGACTCATTGTCCATGACGATGCATCTAGATTTGCCAAATATCATACAGCTTCCGAGCTCGCGGTTTAACGTAGACTGTATCTTGCCTTGGCACGTTGGACGTTGCTCTTTGAAGTACCCTATCTTTTAGGCTACATCTCGAATAGAACTCTCTGTTTTTATTTTTGAAAGCCATTCAATTTTTCCGATCTAACTTTCGGTCCCCAGGTCTTGGTTTTCGGACACCTTTGTGCGCATCCTCAAAGCTGGATTCCTCGCGAAACATTATCCGATTTTGCCCAATTGACTCAGCTAGCTCTGTTAGGAATAGAGCACCATTTGAGCACAATGCTTTTACGCTTTTCGAGGGAAATTTTTTGCATTTTAACATAAGCTAGTAGTTTAGAATGCAAACAAATAAGCTGTTTAACGTCATTCGATTGCATAGTAGAGTCATACAGAAATGGTGTTTATACTTGATGGTGCACCGTTTAGAATATATCAGAATCGGTGTTCCCACTTGTTTAGGAGAACCAGTGAGGATTGATCGCTATTCTGACGCATCGACGCCCAAAATGCTTTCTTTGTTCCATGTAGACAACACTAAAAAACACGTCTACAGGTTCGATGGTTTGGTGCCATTCAAATGACGTGACCAACCCCCACACGGGAGCTTTTTCCTTTTCGTGGCATGTGGTTACAGTTACACCTTACCACGCTTACTTAAACGTTGGCCTTCATTTGCAATAGTGCAAGCTTGTTGCATCCCGTCACACTGTATAATAAACTCCCTTCAAAGAGCCTACATCTGAAAGGAAAGTGCCGCCGCCCCACAGTGCAGTCCATAGTCCGGGACAGTAACAAGTTTATCCTTAAGCTCCACCACTACACCATGTTTATGTAAACTTTTACCACACTCGAGCGATGGAGGCAAACGGAAAGCTGGCTGGAGGTTGGTTCATCATATTGACGCTCAAGTGCAGCACATCCTGACTCTTTGCCTCCAACAGACAACATCCATTCGTACCCGGTACAGGAGCAAACAGGGACACACGCCAACGATGCGGATATAGGTGGCCCTCGCAATTCTCGTGGAATGCATTTATTAAACCCAGCACACACACACACACACACACACACACACACACACACACACACACACACACACACACACACACACACACACACACACACACACACACACACACACACACACACAACCCAGCAAACACACACACACACACACCAGAAGATGCACATTATGTTATGAAATGTGTGTGAGCTTTTCATTTAGTTTCTTTCTGTTTTTTCCGCTGTTGTGCTTTTCTTCTGTGTGACTTCCTTCCTTCCATCAAACTCTCGGATCCATCGCTCGGCATCTATCACGCCGTATCACCGACAGCGATAGCTTGAGGATGATGATGATGCGGGAACCGTTCATCCATTGCAGATGATGATGCGGCTCGGCGATATCTCAAGCTGGTAGCAAAGGAAACCGGAGAAGATGGGGGAGGGAGGGGAGGCGGCGAAAAAAAAGAAAGAAATAGGAAAATATACATAAAACCACCACCTTCGTCGATACACCGGGCGGTGGTTCTAATGTTTCAGCGGGCGAAACCTATTTAGCCTGTTCCGTTCGCTGTTGGGTTGAGCCGTTGCCGGTGCAAAAACGAATCCATCCTTGACCTCTTCCGGCACAACTGTGCGGGTAGGGGTTGCGGGCGGCAAGGCGGGAAGAGGGAGAGGCGGTGAGCATTATTTCGAATGGATGGTTACTTACGAAACGGATTCACATGGACCGAACCGAACAAGTTTTGCTTTTCAAGTGCTGTTTTACTGTAGCGTTCCTGGCCTGGAACAGGGGTTCCAGAATGCGAACGGATGGAAAAGCATGGGGATCAATTTTGGGGCTGTTATTTTAGAGCGTGCAACGAGGATGCTGTGTATGTAGCTGGAAAGTTGGCCAAGAGTTTGGGATAGTTTGTGCCGAGCTTGATTAGCCGCAGGCATATTAGTAGCCTTGGCATTTGCTACCACAGCCGAACTGTAGTAAATTAATCTGTAACATCTACGTGCTCTTTGCTGTCCGGAGTCCGAGATTGTGTTTTCTGATGCGGACAAGAATTTAAAATTTTGAATTTCTCAAACACACAAATTGTCAGTAGATACAGAAATAGAATTCATGCGAAAAAGCTCCGTCCAGTGTGTCCCACACAGCTGGAGCTTTAATATTTAACGTGCCTTGCGCTTCGGCAAAGCTGACCGCGTGAGCGCGTCCGTGTCTTCCGGTGGGGAGGAAAAACGTCGTAAAAATCATCAAGAATGATTTGAGTCAGCGAATCGAAAAATCGATTTAGAGGAGGTATAAAAACAGTGAGAATGAAGAATCTTCTTTTCTTCTATTTTTATGACTGCCACACACCTGAGCCTTCCTGTATTCCTCGACGGATCGAAAAAGCAATCCCTAGCTGAGATCTGTCGCCTATTCCATCACGTCCACCCAAATGCGACCAATTCGAATTCGGAAACCATCTGCGTCAAGAAGCCGAGATGTGTGTTCCGCTGTCCGCCTCTGTGGCCAAGCGACCACCAGTCACATCTGATGTGACTAACGCACAAATCTCTCCCCACACTGACCCGCCCGC
>LULA01015687.1:0-28984 GCA_002091835.1 Anopheles maculatus | reverse complement strand
GGTGCGCGATCCTACTGTGCAGTATCTGCGACTGTTGCAAAAAATTGTAAGTCATTCTTTTGTCGCGACAGAATAGAAGGACTGGACTTTAATTCGGTTTTCATCAACATTCACACACAGGCAATCGCACTGATGGCCGGGCTGTGCTTTACCGGAGCCATCGAACCCACCCAGCTCGGTGTGCAGGCAACGCAAGGCATCCTGTTCATTCTCATCTCGGAAAACACGTTCACACCGATGTACGCGGTGTTGTCCGTGTTTCCCGAAACGTTTCCCCTCTTTATGCGAGAAACGAAGAACGGTCTCTATCGTACCTCCCAGTATTATGTGGCGAACGTGGTTGCAATGCTTCCGGGGCTCGTACTGGAACCGCTCGTATTCGTGCTGATCGCCTACTGGCTGGCGGAGCTGCGTCCAACATTCTACGCCTTTCTCGTGACGGCGGTAGCGGCAACGCTCGTCATGAACGTGTCGACGGCGTGCGGGTGTTTCTTCTCGGCCGCATTCAACTCACTACCACTAGCGATGGCTTACCTGGTGCCGTTCGACTACATACTGATGATCACGTCCGGTGTGTTCATACATCTCAACACGATGCCTGCCGCGACTCGCTGGCTGCCGTACATTTCCTGGATGATGTACGCCAACGAAGCTATGTCCATCGCCCAGTGGGAAGGCGTCACTAATCTTAGTAAGCACAGCCGCACCAAACGGAAATTTCTTTTTAGAAACTGTGTCCCAACTTTTTTATGTTTCACTTACAGCTTGCTCGACCGTTGACGACAAACTGCCATGTCTGCGTACAGGGAACGAGGTCCTGGAGCAGTACAGCTTCGACGAAAGTCACCTGGCACTGAATCTGTGGGCGATGGTGCTACTGTACTTTTGCTTTCACGTGCTCGGCTATTTATTCTTGTGGCGCAAAACCAAGCGTTGAGAGGCGTGTGATGTAATAAAGATCCATTTTCCCGATGTCAATCCATTGTCTACCAGCTCATATACATGTCTAAATACATTAGGAAACCAACAACTACAAACCGGCGTTCATACTAAGATCACTAAAAGAGAAACGAGCTGATAAGAACTAACGCTATTGAGAAGGTGCGTAACGACATTTTTCAAGCTTGTTTGTCGACGCACGTGATCGGGTCCTTTGAGCGGAAGTCACTTTACCACGCACCTATGGGTGTTGCGAGAAAAAAAAACGAAAAACATCGCCAGTGGTGAGTTTATCTGGTGAGGTGCATTTAGCATTGCGGTACAAACAAATGTGCGATGCGAATATTCGTAGCAGTGGTTTCTATCAGTAAAAATAGTTATGATTACATTTTGGCTTCCTTCTGGCAGATAAATAAAGCAAACAAAAAATTAATATGACTCAAAATTTCTAGCGATAGTTCCACAAGATGGTGAATTGGTTTATTCACCTCAACGCATGACGTACACGGGTGGTGAGTTGGGTACAGCAAACAATTAATGCTGCATTGGTGTGATTATTATGTTTTCATGTTGGATTTTGGGTTGTAAACAAACAAATTGAGCTGCATTTTTTTCCTGTTTAAGGAAACCATAACAAACTACGTTTCGATCAACTATCACAGAAAGCTGTTGATTAACGAAAACTTTGATAAAACAATATGACATCCGATTGACAAACTGTCATCCAAACCCTGCTTCAAGATCAATCCTATCCTTCCGCAGTGTGGGCGCGTGGTGCTATAACAAACAGAACGCTCGTGCAATCGTCGTGCATGCGATGCTAAAATGGCACCCTACTCATCCGAAAGCGATCATCAAGCAACACTCCAACAATCAGAGAAGACAATGGAGGGCGCGGACATTTTGAACCAGCAGCCATTGAGCGTACCGCCGGAACCCAGTGCCAGCAAACGAAGCCATCGGTACAAGTGTGAATTTTGTCAGCAACAGTTCAAACGACGCGACGAGCTTGATCGGCATCGCTTTTCGCACACCGGCGTGGTAAGTTATCGACGCAAACTGCACTCTGTTTAGCGCAAGTTGATGGCGTTTTCTGCATTCGCTTGTTCCAGCACACGTACATTTGTCTGGAGCCGGGCTGCGGTAAAGGATACTCAAACCGATCGCACCTGCTGCGTCACATGCGAACGAACCATCTCGAACGGCCCGCCCAACCGAACCCGGAGATAGCCCGCAAACATCTGAAGTTTACGAACAAGCAAACCATGAAGCGTCACTACCAGGTGAAGCACGTCTTCGGCAAACCGTACGCGTGCGATGTCTGTAGCGAGCGGTTCTGGCGCAAGCTACAACTGAAGCAACACATGGTACGCCACACCGGCGAATATCCGCACCGGTGCGAACACTGCAACCAAGGATTCGTAAATCTGAAATCGATGCGAAACCACCGCTGCAAACGCAACGCACAGAAGTGTGCCGACTGCCCGAAAGAGTTCGTACGCTGGTCGGAACTGGTGGCGCATCGGCGGCTTGAACATCCGGCCGAGTTCCGCTGTGATCAGTGTGATAAGCTGTTTCACACGAAGCGCAACCTGAACCTGCACGGCCGGGTACACCGGGCCGAAGACGAGCGAGTCGTGTACGAGTGTCCCCATGCCGGATGTCCCCGGTTTTACGAGTACGAGCGCAACCTGTTCGCACACGTACGCGCAAAACACGAGAATCGTAAGCGAACGGAGCACGTGTGTCCGGTGGCTGAATGTGGACGGGTGCTGGCCACCAAACAGAAGCTGGACCAGCACCGTAAGCTGCATTTGCGTGCATCGAAAACGGCCGGCCGGCGGAAAACGAAATCGGTATCGCTGGAAGGATGCAGCAAGGATGTGACCGCTAGTCCGGTATGTGCTGCTACATCGGAGGAGATCCCGGCCAGTAAGGACAAGTGCGTGCCCGCTGTCGTCCCGGTCATACCCGAGCAAAAAAACCAGCTAGATGTTACAACCGATTCGGAGGTGGAGAGTACGGAAGCGGTGCAAAATTTGCTTGAAACACACATGCAACTGTTATGCACGCAGCTCGATACCTTACGGTCGAATTTGGCTCCAGTTTAGTACGCGTTCTGTGCACAGTGAAGTGAATGTAGGGATTGTTTTCTATATTGTTTCTGTCGTAGGTGTTACTGTACGTCTCAGGCTCCTTTTTTTTAATCTGAATATTTATCTATGATTTCATGTATACACAAGTGCCGTATATTTCACCAAGAGAGGGTTTATGCTGCTTGTATCCGATTCGGATAGAACGATGAAGTGCGATTTTGTTTTTAGCTCGTATCGTTCAGTAGAATAATTAATTTTTCAGCCAATGTACACCTTGGTAGAATACAGTAAAGAAAGTTTGATAGGTAGATTTTAAATATAGTATTTTAAGTATTGTTGGGATAGCAATATCTCAATGCAAACCAATGCTAGGTACTGCTTTAAGTTATCGCTACGTATTCAGGCACACATTGCGTGTGCTGCAGGAATGGATGCAAAGCGTATCGGTTTTTAAGTTGAAGTTTTTTGAATGTTAAAAGAAACAGCTAGAAGTTGTTCGTGCTGCAGCACTTCTGCCAGATAGTATTTAAGGCATGTACTTTAAATTTTGTATAAATTAAATTGCATTTGCACGTGATATTTTGTATTGCAAATCGTGTCTGAAAGCTGGTGTGACGTAAGGATTCGTATTTTTCAGTCGAAATTTCTTTCCAACTCGTTCCCCAGCCCCATAGAGAATGCTAGTGAATAAAAACAAAAATGAAAAAGCGTGAATTATGCCATACACAGATAAAAACAGCGCGTTTGCTATAGCTTTATTATGCGCGTTCCTCTACCATTTACAAAGAACCAGTCACCTTTCGCTTTCGCATCGTCTCTTCCCACTCGGCCAGCTGCTGTTCGCCCGTTTTCGGTGCCGGTTGATAGTAGTGTGCGGGTGGCGTACCTTCCTCGAGCCGAACAAAGTAATGGCAGTGCTTGTACTCAACCTCACCCGTTCTCCCGCGGCCATGACGCCGCATCCCCTTGAACACGCGACCCTTGCCACAGAACGATTCGGCCACCCACAGATTCGTGCGGTACTCGACGTTGTGCCGCTTGACCGCCATGTCAACCGCTTCCAGGATTGCTTCCTTCACGAAGCTGGCACCCTTCTTGTCGATGAAGGACAGCTGCTTAACCGCTTCGTCCACCGACATGCCACGCACGAACGATGCGACGTACCACATCTTTTTCGGGCTGTACTTGAGATTGGTCTTCTGGTGGCATACGTAAGCGGGGCGTGGCTGTTCGTCCGGTTGCTGGGGCGGGTAGATAACTTTGTTGTACTGTAGCCATCGTTGCGGTCCGGTATTGTTACCGTTCCAGTTTTTGGCCAGCGGGTTGCCCGTGTGCAGATTGGCGACCGAGACGAGCCGAAGCGCAGCACCGGTAGCGCTACGTTCCGACAGGGCGAGTCGATTGAGTGTGTTTACGAGCACGGTGATCATTGTGCTGTTTGTAAACGGCCCTGTGTAAGGCTTGCGATGGAAGGTTGCAATGTTGCGGGCTATCCGCCGCTTTCCGAACGTTCGTAGGTTGTCCTTTTTTCTTGCTCTAGCCTTGTTCCGACCGGGTTATGGAAAAATACACAGCGTTGTGTTATGCATACACAGTGACAGTAGATTGACGCTTCTACTTCTTCTTCTGGGAACAGTCGAGTCCAGTGTTTCAAACTCGAGCAGTCGAGCAACGCTGCTCGAATGCAGCTTTTGCGTATCAAATCGTTTTCTATGTCCTTTTTATATTTGTTTAGCTTGGATGTAAAGAAATATAGAAATGAAATGAAACTGCAAAATAAAAGTTGCTCTCTGTTTATACACAAATAGTTATATAGTTTTCCATTCGAGTAAATCAGTTTTGAAATACACCAAACAGAGCTGGCAGCACTGTCAGTGGAAATGTCATCAACCGCGACCAATCGGCACTCACAGCGAGTCCTTCAAATGAGAGCGAGAGAGCTTGCACCCATTGCGAGAGCGATTTTCCTGACGTTTTCCCCGAAAGATTGCGAAAAACCCGCACTCACCCTCCGAACGCGTCGGTGAGCGATGACGTGAGACGACTGGTAAAGGCAACATCGCAACATTGTCGTCCCGTGCCACCCCCACGCTGGAAGTGTGCCCACCCGTGGCGGAACGGAACGATTTGCAGGCCACTCACACAGGTTTTTCTTTTGCTTCTTACATTGCTTCCTGCCCGCTGAGCGCGTACGAAAACTGGGCGCCAGCGCGCAGTGAATTTTCCGCTCTCCGTTGAACACTCTATTTTTTTTCTCCCGACGCTCCCTGATCACACACACACACGCGGTCGGTTCCGAGGGCACAGCTAGCGAAGCAGGGCAGCAGTTTGGAAAATTTTTACGGAAAAATTCGAGCACTGCTACGTTCCGTGTGGTGTGCGGTCGTTTTAAATGGTACTGCAGGCGTACGAGTAGCAGTAAGTCTACTACTTGGCTGCTGCTGCCGTCGTACCGAGTTTTCCGTGTGCGTGTGCCGTTAACAATTTGGAAAAGCTGTTTGCGGAATTTGCGATGGTGATGCGTGTGATGATGTGTCGCAGATAGACAGGGATAGTCGTTGTGGATGAGTACGGTGCAGCCGAACGCTCCTACCGGACGTCCCCATTCCGGCTCCACGGAGTAACCAGTCGAGGTAAAAGGGCGGCTGACGCGTACAGGCAAATGTTGGTCAATACGGTCCATTGGAAGTAGTGTGCAGGGCAGAATAGTTTTGGTGGTGTTGGCTAGTCGTAAGAATTGGTTTTACGTGCTGTCTAGTAATGCATGGCATTAGTGTGCGAGAAAGTTTGGTAGGTTTTTGGGCGATGCTGGAAAGATCGGCAGCAAGGGCAAACCAAAATAACGTTTCTTGCCTCAAAGTGGCCTGGAAAATCCTTCAACAAAATGCATATACACACAGCTTTACACATGTGCCAACACACACACACACACACAGACACATACACACAAAAGCATGCATCAGTCCACACGCGCGCGCATACACCCGCAACACACAAGTAGTGGCTGTAAGCGCGTACGAAACTGTGGCACAGCAGGAAACGGATGCTTGTTTTGCTGTAGTGTAGAATGGCTGTCCAGAAGGTATAGAGACCTGGGGTGAAGATAAACTATATCCTTGCCAGGGTGCGCACAACGATGCGTATGCCTGCTGTATCTCTGCGTGTGTGTATGTGTGTGTGTGTGTGTGTGTTTGTACTAGGTACCTTTTAACACGCAGTTTTGTTGTCGCACCGTTGCTTGTGTATGTTCCGGTGTTTGTGCGTACTTCCAGCTCCAGGGTATATTCTTCAGGCAGTGTCAAGTCTTGCATTACTATTAGATCAGAAAAATCAAACAGTGAGAACGAGCGAGAGAGAGCACGAGAAAAGAGAAGAAGATTATAAAAAAAGATACTATCTGGGTATATTAGAGCAAATGTATGACTTACGGCTTGGACGTCTTTTCTTGGTCCTTTTTTTTCTCGCTTCAAACAGTTGACAAGGTGCAGAACGGATCGCAGGGAGTAAACGTGTGACCGTGCGAACCCAATCAGGCACCACGCGTCTCCACCGTTTCGGTACGCCATCAAACGACTTGCTCAAGCCTTCCACGAAACGTCCGCCAATCAAAAGCTATCAACCGAACGTCAAAGCTCAACCGAACCGTGGAATATTGCAGTTGCTCGGCCACCTCGGCATCGACTACCTGTGCATTATCGGCCACTGCAAGTCCTTCCGTTTCTTCGCCTATTTCGCGACCGGAGGTAAGTATTTCGCAGCCTGATGGTTGGTTAAATGTGTTTACCGTGCAGGAATTATCTAACGCTGGCACCGTTGGTCACTGGCAACTGTGTAAATAATGTGTTGACATGGTGCTGCAGATTGCTATTACTTGTTTGTACTATTACTTGAAACAAGAGTAATATTTTACAGTTTTCCAACAGTAACAGCTCATCAAAATGTTCCCCCTGGCAATCGCAAAAAGTAAGGTTATTTTCTGAAGTCTTCTTCAAACGTCTTATTTTTTTGCGAGAGTATTATAATGTTGTCGCTCGAGCAGATGTTTACGTGCTCGGGCAAACGTTCCATGGTGGTGGCATTGGCATCCTTCTTGGCATCTTTCCACATTGCCCCGGCCATCTTGCGTGGCGGTTTTGGATTTGCTGACATTTTCTTGTGGACAAATATAGAAAGTAAAACACACGGCTACACATCTGCCGGGAACAAGGTTTGCCTGGTGCACATTAGTGGACCAATATTAAAGCCAATATCAACCGCACAGGTTGAAAGTATACATGCTGGCTAACTAGTCCAGCAGTGCCCTGCACTACTGTGTGCTGTAGGTTTAGTTTTTATTCATAGTTTTGTTTTGCATGTGTACTATGTATCAGACATTGGTTAAAAACCAAGTACTAAAGTAGTGCCTTTTTGTTGTTTGGATGCATCTACCGCACAGGTTCCAGTTACTGCAAGGCGCCTGTCGCCCCAAACACAGCCCACGTGCCGCAGCGAGGACGAAACCGGTCGACGAGAGCCGTCAGCTCCAGCCGGACGACGATGGACGTGACGGTGGATGGGCGGGTACCGCCGGACAACCCAGTCCCAGTCCAAACGACCACCGGTGCGATCGGCAACTCGCAGCAGCAGCAGCAGCTCGACCAGAAATGTTCACATATGCCGCAGCAGGACCTACACCAGCATCACCAACCGCACCAACAGCGAAACTTGATGGACAACGCACACGCCAGTCTCCCCGGTGCCATCCAGCGAAAGTCACGCACCAACGACCGAAGTAAAGAGCGGCCGGGACACACCGAATCGCCGACCGGCACGAAGGAAGTGGACACCGGACACTACGGCGACGATGGCGGAGGGCCCAAGGGTAAAGGTTCATCCGATAAGGTAAATGACGGGACGGGGTGGCCAAATTCTCCATGTGTTTTTGTTGTGTTTTTGGCGTTCCTACCCGGAGGTAGATTCTTCTGCACCGAGATCTTCTGAGGGTGTGCTGCAGCTACCTCAGTATGTCTGGTTCACTGCTTGTCTAGACTGTGCAGGAGGAGTTCGAACGAGGCGTGAAACATCGTATCGGACAGCTCGGAAAAGAGTATTTATAGAACATGGTGCTCTGTGTGTGCGTCGTGGATGGCGAGAGAGATTCTCTAGCGCAACAGCTCCACCGAAACAGCAGTGTAATCTACCTCCGAGATATGGACCATTCCGTTCATTTGTTTGGATTTTGTAATTATCCTGCGTTATCCAACCTGTCCCTGTGACGAACCTACACCAAACGTCACGTCACACGATTGTTGCGTTGTACGTGTCGGTACTTACCGTAGTTTGCTGTAGTAGAATATGCTTCCGGGATTCCGAAGGCTCGATGCGTTGACGTTATACTAGATACATATCCTTCTCCGTCGCTCCAATTTCACTGTTCTTTCTCTCTCTCTCTCTCTCTCTCTCGTTCTCCGATATTTTCTCTGTTTATTTGCTTACGTACGTGGTCTTGGCGTCGGTAGCTTGTGGTGCACCTCATCATTGGCTTCCGTGATATCTGTGTGTTTACACTAGTGCTACCGCTTGGTACCTTGTTCGTTTGTTTCGTCTCCGCTTACGTCTTCCAGCCAGAGGAAATTCACGAGACGCACTGTCGGGTATGAAGTTTTATTAGACTAATTTGATCGTTTGTTATTTTTTTGTTTCACTTCCCGCACGGTGTGGGAGACTGCTCTACTGGGTGTTAGGTTTTGGACAGTAGACATCTCCAAGACGCACAAAAAAAAAACGTTATCAACTAGATCTTTCAGTATTCCACCAGCTTAATCGTAAACACACCGTTACTAGTGCATTCTCTCACACCTAAAGTAGAGGCCAATTAAGAATACTGAAGTCCTGCTAAGTCTTGTTCGGAGAATGGTAGCGTCAACTACAATATTAATCTATCTCTTGTCCGTTCTCGGTATGCAGGTGTACAATATTATACCGTCAATCAGTGCCATCACTGGCGTTAGCCCACAGCGGTATCTATGGCGTGTGTCGATTGCACTCCCCATCGGACCACGCTTCATCATTGCCTTCGTCTACCGGAATGTGCCAACACACACACACACACACAGACACATACACACAAAAGCATGCATCAGTCCACACGCGCGCGCATACACCCGCAACACACAAGTAGTGGCTGTAAGCGCGTACGAAACTGTGGCACAGCAGGAAACGGATGCTTGTTTTGCTGTAGTGTAGAATGGCTGTCCAGAAGGTATAGAGACCTGGGGTGAAGATAAACTATATCCTTGCCAGGGTGCGCACAACGATGCGTATGCCTGCTGTATCTCTGCGTGTGTGTATGTGTGTGTGTGTGTGTGTGTTTGTACTAGGTACCTTTTAACACGCAGTTTTGTTGTCGCACCGTTGCTTGTGTATGTTCCGGTGTTTGTGCGTACTTCCAGCTCCAGGGTATATTCTTCAGGCAGTGTCAAGTCTTGCATTACTATTAGATCAGAAAAATCAAACAGTGAGAACGAGCGAGAGAGAGCACGAGAAAAGAGAAGAAGATTATAAAAAAAGATACTATCTGGGTATATTAGAGCAAATGTATGACTTACGGCTTGGACGTCTTTTCTTGGTCCTTTTTTTTCTCGCTTCAAACAGTTGACAAGGTGCAGAACGGATCGCAGGGAGTAAACGTGTGACCGTGCGAACCCAATCAGGCACCACGCGTCTCCACCGTTTCGGTACGCCATCAAACGACTTGCTCAAGCCTTCCACGAAACGTCCGCCAATCAAAAGCTATCAACCGAACGTCAAAGCTCAACCGAACCGTGGAATATTGCAGTTGCTCGGCCACCTCGGCATCGACTACCTGTGCATTATCGGCCACTGCAAGTCCTTCCGTTTCTTCGCCTATTTCGCGACCGGAGGTAAGTATTTCGCAGCCTGATGGTTGGTTAAATGTGTTTACCGTGCAGGAATTATCTAACGCTGGCACCGTTGGTCACTGGCAACTGTGTAAATAATGTGTTGACATGGTGCTGCAGATTGCTATTACTTGTTTGTACTATTACTTGAAACAAGAGTAATATTTTACAGTTTTCCAACAGTAACAGCTCATCAAAATGTTCCCCCTGGCAATCGCAAAAAGTAAGGTTATTTTCTGAAGTCTTCTTCAAACGTCTTATTTTTTTGCGAGAGTATTATAATGTTGTCGCTCGAGCAGATGTTTACGTGCTCGGGCAAACGTTCCATGGTGGTGGCATTGGCATCCTTCTTGGCATCTTTCCACATTGCCCCGGCCATCTTGCGTGGCGGTTTTGGATTTGCTGACATTTTCTTGTGGACAAATATAGAAAGTAAAACACACGGCTACACATCTGCCGGGAACAAGGTTTGCCTGGTGCACATTAGTGGACCAATATTAAAGCCAATATCAACCGCACAGGTTGAAAGTATACATGCTGGCTAACTAGTCCAGCAGTGCCCTGCACTACTGTGTGCTGTAGGTTTAGTTTTTATCCATAGTTTTGTTTTGCATGTGTACTATGTATCAGACATTGGTTAAAAACCAAGTACTAAAGCAGTGCCTTTTTGTTGTTTGGATGCATCTACCGCACAGGTTCCAGTTACTGCAAGGCGCCTGTCGCCCCAAACACAGCCCACGTGCCGCAGCGAGGACGAAACCGGTCGACGAGAGCCGTCAGCTCCAGCCGGACGACGATGGACGTGACGGTGGATGGGCGGGTACCGCCGGACAACCCAGTCCCAGTCCAAACGACCACCGGTGCGATCGGCAACTCGCAGCAGCAGCAGCAGCAGCTTGACCAGAAATGTTCACATATGCCGCAGCAGGACCTACACCAGCATCACCAACCGCACCAACAGCGAAACTTGATGGACAACGCACACGCCAGTCTCCCCGGTGCCATCCAGCGAAAGTCACGCACCAACGACCGAAGTAAAGAGCGGCCGGGACACACCGAATCGCCGACCGGCACGAAGGAAGTGGACACCGGACACTACGGCGACGATGGCGGAGGGCCCAAGGGTAAAGGTTCATCCGATAAGGTAAATGACGGGACGGGGTGGCCAAATTCTCCATGTGTTTTTGTTGTGTTTTTGGCGTTCCTACCCGGAGGTAGATTCTTCTGCACCGAGATCTTCTGAGGGTGTGCTGCAGCTACCTCAGTATGTCTGGTTCACTGCTTGTCTAGACTGTGCAGGAGGAGTTCGAACGAGGCGTGAAACATCGTATCGGACAGCTCGGAAAAGAGTATTTATAGAACATGGTGCTCTGTGTGTGCGTCGTGGATGGCGAGAGAGATTCTCTAGCGCAACAGCTCCACCGAAACAGCAGTGTAATCTACCTCCGAGATATGGACCATTCCGTTCATTTGTTTGGATTTTGTAATTATCCTGCGTTATCCAACCTGTCCCTGTGACGAACCTACACCAAACGTCACGTCACACGATTGTTGCGTTGTACGTGTCGGTACTTACCGTAGTTTGCTGTAGTAGAATATGCTTCCGGGATTCCGAAGGCTCGATGCGTTGACGTTATACTAGATACATATCCTTCTCCGTCGCTCCAATTTCACTGTTCTTTCTCTCTCTCTCTCTCTCTCTCTCGTTCTCCGATATTTTCTCTGTTTATTTGCTTACGTACGTGGTCTTGGCGTCGGTAGCTTGTGGTGCACCTCATCATTGGCTTCCGTGATATCTGTGTGTTTACACTAGTGCTACCGCTTGGTACCTTGTTCGTTTGTTTCGTCTCCGCTTACGTCTTCCAGCCAGAGGAAATTCACGAGACGCACTGTCGGGTATGAAGTTTTATTAGACTAATTTGATCGTTTGTTATTTTTTTGTTTCACTTCCCGCACGGTGTGGGAGACTGCTCTACTGGGTGTTAGGTTTTGGACGGTAGACATCTCCAAGACGCACAAAAAAAAAAAACGTTATCTACTAGATCTTTCAGTATTCCACCAGCTTAATCGTAAACACACCGTTACTAGTGCATTCTCTCACACCTAAAGTAGAGGCCAATTAAGAATACTGAAGTCCTGCTAAGTCTTGTTCGGAGAATGGTAGCGTCAACTACAATATTAATCTATCTCTTGTCCGTTCTCGGTATGCAGGTGTACAATATTATACCGTCAATCAGTGCCATCACTGGCGTTAGCCCACAGCGGTATCTATGGCGTGTGTCGATTGCACTCCACATCGGACCACGCTTCATCATTGCCTTCGTCTACCGGAACTGGTACCGTGCTATGGTGGCCAGTCTCAACGATCCAGGCGTAAGTAGGCACACACTGGATAGTATCGCTTCCATCACCAACCACTAACGCAATGTTTTCTTCATCTAAATAGCGTATGTCGAAAGCCTGCAGGATGATCAACATCGTCTACTGGCTTAATCTGGTCGAGATCAAGTGTGTGTGTGTGTGTGAGCGCATGTGTTAAAGATTTGTAGTGACGCTCAAGCGCAGCGCAGCGTGCTAGAGTTATAATCGAGCTATACTTCAACTATAATACTTCCTTCCCTCAGCAGTAGCGGGTGGCGGGCGTAACACTAAGGCAACGAGAGATAGTATAATGATTTTTAAGTTTTATTTTTAAACTCTATCAAAGTCTAGTCTTACGAAACAAAGGAAGAAGCAGTAGAAACACAAACAGAAAATAAAAACAAATGTAACAAACTTGTTAGTAAGCGCGTGCGGAAACGGACAGGAACGAACGAGCAAGAAAATGGTGGTAAAAAGCAACAAGCAAACAAATAGTAACAACACAAAAACATAACGTTACCTGTTAGCAACTGTAAGAAACACTATCGAGAGAAAGAAACAAGCTTATTCTAACTCAAAAAAATAAAATCGGCAAACAAAAGCGATTGAAGATCAGCGAGGATGTTAAATGCAATTCGTGATTAGTGAGTGCGTCTAAACAGCGCGTAGAACAATTATCGCATACATGTACAACAAAAGTATACAGAAATAGCAAACAAAGGCAAACCTCTCACAAATACAGTATACGCTGTGCGAGTACAAAAACAAACCGGTAACAAAGAAAAGAAAAACATGCAATTACGAACAGCAGGTGAGATAACATCACTATTTAAATAGTAAAAACACACATAACACACACACACACGCACACAGTATGACATAAACAGAACAGAAAGAAGAGAAATAGGAAAAGGATGTTTTACTAGTAGCTGTAGTAGGTACTGAACTTTATTTTTCGTCATTTTCATTACTATTTCATAAATTCGTTCACGCACACCATACACACACACATACATCAAAACGAAAGGGGAAACACAGTTGAGCATACTTGCGAGCAAACAGCGTGCGGTGCGATTGCCGCGATTCAGGCGCGCTACAACACGCACCGAACAGAAGAACTAAATTATGGTGAAACGATGGCGCTTGGTACCGGACCAACTTGGGGGCTGGCTGCGGCGTCTTTCTGCGACACTGGAACCCGCCTCCTGTCGATCCTTGGCCGGGCGTTTCGCTGGGAAAATGTTGTGCGGCGAGAGGCGTGTTGTGCTATAGTAATTTTTTTCCTAACCAATTTCACTGCATCTTTGCCCTTTACCGTGGGCGGCAGTTTTCTTCGAACAAAAACTATACAAACAAATCAACAAACGAAAAAAAAAAACACAAAATGAAAGCGAAAAAAGCAAAACAACAAAACTAAACAAACAAATGATTAATAATAGCGTAAGCGAGCGTGTTTGGGCGAGCTGTAAGGGGAGCGTTCGTTTGTGTTTCGGAAGCAGAGCAATTACGAAAGGCAGGAGATAGCGGGGAGGGGGGAGGGAAACGAGGGGAAAGCAATGAAGCGAATGGAGAGTAAGATAACTATAAAATTAGCGAGAGATAAAGCAAAATATAGTAGCATAAATTACGTTAAATCTCACGCAGTCAACGCAGAAGGCAAGAAAAAGCGTAGCGAAACCAAACAAACCAAACAGAGAGTAACAAAACATCATAGCTATTACAAAACGGAACCAAACATACTGGCGATAGAGGGTAGCTAAACGAAAGGATTAAAAAAAGCAAACAAACAAACACACACACATCCACGCAGCAGCAGCAACAGCAACTAGAGTCAGATAAATGGTACGGAGCGTCAGGCTCCTGCAATTAAACGCGGAAACGAACGTGAAACACTAAGAACGGTGAAGCAACACTGGCGAAAAACAAATAAAGACCTAAAATATAATGCTCTTGACGTTTTCGTTCTCTGTTTTCCTGCTTTGTAAGTATCAGTTCATTTATTCTATGCAACCGTTGACACATCTGTAACATATCAAGAATGGCAGTTTTGATTGCCCTTCAATCGAATGTAGTATTGCTTGTGGTAATAGCTCTCCGCTTTTGAAGGCGGTCCACCATTTGCAATCTCTTGCGGCGAGTCACTTCTAGAGTCGAAGGCAGGTCTTCTGCAAAGCGGTATCTCAAGTTCAGTGTCCTCAAATGTTTTTGGGCCGTCGTTAAGGTCCTGATGGCAGTCTTTAAGTGATGATGGAACCATTTTCGATATCTTGATTCGCTTAAAGCACCATCTCCTTACACCTTCAAAAGATCGCTGCTAGCCAACGAGCTCACTGTGATCCTCTCTGAGTCATAGCCAACCGGTTTTGACCGTCCGTCAAGGTATCTGCACCAATAAACTGCTCACTTAACACGTACTTCATTCTCCTTCTTCACACAATCGTTCTGCTCTCAGCAATGTAAATTGTTATCCGAAGTTACAATTTCTCGAAGATAGCAAAACTCCTCTACCACCTCATGATAGTCACCATAAACTACTCTATCGCCGTAAGAGCACGGGTAAGCAAACGCGATATTGTCTTTATCGCGTGACCATCTGATAATGTCGATCGTCATCTACGAAATCAAGAAATTCAAGAATTTGGGTGTAAAACGATCCTCGGAAATTGAAACCTGCACTTCAGAGCAGCTTTGCACCTCACCTTCTACCGCACATCGTCTATTGAGACCTTCAACAACCGTTACAACTTCTTAGGTAATTTGTACTGCTGCGCGGTGTTCCATGGCGACCAACTTTTGTAAAATACGTCTTTTGACAGGGCAACCTTAGATATGTACCCTGGAACCTCTACTGATGCTACATTTTTTTTTTGTAAAAACGTTAGATCGTGATCAAATTGTGAATTATCGTCTATTTGTACTCCTAGGTCGGCTATCCTTAGTACACCCTTATCAAGCGATTATAACTACCTATCATAACCTTAGTTTTAACGTTGAAGAGTTGAATGTTTGACATTGCCGATTTGTTGTGGCGATCAGATTCTTCAAAGTACGACCATAAACAGTCAAAAGCTACATCGTCAATGATGCCCGTTACGACCACTCTTGCTTGAAACTCCAGCAATAATACAGCATCGTGCATGACCTTTCAAAAGGTAGGGTTTAGAACAGACCTCTATGGAATACCTGCTATCAGTAGTCGCTGTACAATATCATTTGATGTTACGTAGAGTAACACTCAATCACTAACGTTACTACGAAGCACTCGAAGGATGTACCCTGGCACGATACAACGCAGCTTGCATAGTTAAACGTTTTGCGAATAGATACTGCACAGAATCTACTATCTCCTCGTCGGTTAGCATGCCGCGCAGGTTCAACAAGACTTCAAAGCTGCATCATTACATCCACTGTTAATCTGCCTCTGACTCTGGTCTCGGGTCCAGGTGCACATTGAAACTATTCAACGTCTAGTTTTCCACCGCTTTCTTCTTCTTCTCTGGCACTACAACCTTTGTCGGTCTTGGCCTGCTATTTCTAGTTTTCTATGACTTGTGTTTTACCCGTCATCAATTTATAGGAGCAGCTAGTACCGCATTCGGCATAGTGTTAACACCTGAAGATCGTTATGGTTCTGATGTTGAGTGAACAATTCCTCTACTATTGTCGTGAGCGTGCGATTTTTATCTTACAGATAACATACGGCAGCTCCTAGAAGTTAACACACAAGTTGTTTTGTAGATTTATTAACAATCCTCGATATCGCTCACGGGTTAACGTCGTCTTTTCAACCATTTTCAACCATCACTTCATCTCAACTAGATGTGGACGACTTACAATGACTATACGGACTGAGTCAATATATGTCATACGCATTACATGACCAAGCCATCGTTACCTCGGGTCCAGGTGCACATTGAAACTATTCAACGTCTAGTTTTCCACCGCTTTCTTCTTCTTCTCTGGCACTACAACCTTTGTCGGTCTTGGCCTGCTATTTCTAGTTTTCTATGACTTGTGTTTTACCCGTCATCAATTTATAGGAGCAGCTAGTACCGCATTCGGCATAGTGTTAACACCTGAAGATCGTTATGGTTCTGATGTTGAGTGAACAATTCCTCTACTATTGTCGTGAGCGTGCGATTTTTATCTTACAGATAACATACGGCAGCTCCTAGAAGTTAACACACAAGTTGTTTTGTAGATTTATTAACAATCCTCGATATCGCTCACGGGTTAACGTCGTCTTTTCAACCATTTTCAACCATCACTTCATCTCAACTAGATGTGGACGACTTACAATGACTATACGGACTGAGTCAATATATGTCATACGCATTACATGACCAAGCCATCGTTACCTGCCAAGTCTAGTTCGCTGCAACTCACCTTCAACACCAACAGAGCTTAAAAATCCATCTGAGCAGCTATTGACACACATGTATCGATAGATGCATCGAACAGAAGCAAGTCGAACAGAAGCAACGATTGATCGTTGTAATGAAAGACCGCCGGAACGTCATCAGCGCAGAGTAGCCAATCTGGATGGATCTGTTTAGGATCAATTTTAAGCAACATTTCAATCGATTCCCTATCCATACGGTAAGTACCCGCACACCACAAATGAACACCGACCGGGGCCAACCGTAACTCACGCGTTCGTCGATGGAGCCGCCCGGTCCGTTTCCTAGCTCTCGTGGTGTTCATTCGTTCCCGCCGTCACACGCATGAACCTGCACCACCGAGCGGCACAGCTCGGTACGTCACTCACACACCGCGAGCGAACACGAACGAACAGTGCGCTGAGTGCCACCCAACACACACACACATCGCGCGGCACATTGTCTACACGGCAGCCGAAACGTGCTGTCACGCCGCCAGGAGCGAGGCGCACACTTCATTCGTTCGCACGCTAGCAGACGGTTAGAAAGCAACCATTCCGTACAACGGGGCTTCCTGAACACGGTCGGACGGTCGATCGGTCGCACACATTTTGTCACGGCCGTACAGTTGCGTGTGTGCGTGTGTGTGTGTCGGTGTCGGTCTTTAATTTCCCCCAACGCTCGAACGCATCAAACTCACTAGCCGCCGACACGGTTGCAGCTTTTGGTTTGTTGGCAAACGATCCTCGTCCGAAGCGGTCGACACGGTCAGGACTATTCTCATTCGTGTGTTCGTGTGTGTGTGTGTTTGTGCGTTTATCTTAAGCAGATCCACCGTGTGTGTTGAAGATTGTGTGCCAATTGCGTTGATGACCGAACCGGTGATAAACAGTGCGCAGAGAGTGTGATAAGGTATCGCAACTACTACCCAAAAACAAAAAAAGAAGGGTAAAATAAAAACAAAGCAAACCGGCTTGGGACACGAGCGGCAAGACGCATTTTCGCTATCGGACGATCGCATTTCCTTGTGGTACGGCGTTGTAGCTGTTTGTTATCGTACCGTTCGACTACTAGCAGCACTAGATCGTATCGGACCGCCGAATATTATTCCGCCGTGAAACAGCCAAGTGTACGTTCTTCTTGTGTCAAGCGTTTCTGGGTGTATATTTTCTTGTGCAAGTGTTACCCTGGGAGTGTAAATGTATCTGTGTCTGTGTGTGCTTGTGTTGGTGTGCAAGTGTCAGTGACAAAAAAAAACACCCCCCCCGATAACAGATCTACCATACAACCGGCAATCAACAATTTCTTCAACTACAATCAAAGCACGATCGCCATCTTAGTTCCTGCCGCTTCAGCCACCCCTGTTCTCGGACACCGTTAGCACCGTTTCCCCTCTCCTCCCTTCGTCACATTTCCCTGCGACTCCACCCTTCCCGTGTGCGCAAAACGAAGCAAAAGAAAGCCCCAATCCTTGGGAGAGAGAGAGAGAGAACAACGAAAACCGACCACAAAATTTCCACCGTCCACGTGTTTTGCTTCTGCTTTCGTTTGTTGGTTTGCTTGCTTGCTTCTTCGGTTTCCAGCTTCTTTTAAGACGCGTTTCCGCGAGACCACTTTTGCGAGTGGTGTGCCGGAAGCCAAGTACGGCCGCCAAGATTGACAAAGGAAACTTCAACTTTTTGAACCCGCTCGCTTATCCGACGGCGGCAAGCGCGGCGGCAGCGGCGGCAGCAGCGGCAGCAGCAGCATCAGCAGCAGCGAACGGTACCGGTGGCAGTAGCGGCGGCGGCGGTGGTGGGAACGGCGGCAGCACTAGCGGAGCAACCAGTGCGGGACCGGGCTCGATCGGGCCGGGCCAGGGCGGTAACAGCGTCGACGGTGGTTCGGCGACCGGTACGACGGCAGCGGCGGCGGCGGCAGCAGCGGCGGCAGCGGCAGCAGCAGCGGCAGCAGCTGCAGTAAGCGGCAACAACCACCCGCACCACCCACACCATCACCCGCACCATCACCCGCATCCCCATCATCACCATCCGCACCATCACCATCCGCACCACCATCACGCGCACCACCATCCACACTTTGGGCACACGTTGGGTGGGGGCGGCGGAGTGGACGCGGCCGGCTCGATCGGTGGACCGGTGGGTGTCGGACTCGGAGGTACGGCGGCAGGTGCAGGCATCGGAAGCGGTGGTGGTGGTGGTGGTGTCGGTGGAGGAGGAATAGGCGGAGGAGGTGGAGGAGGCGGCGGCGGCATACCCGGACTCAGGATGGACTGTGACTACTCGAAGCTGTTCTACGCTAAACGTAAGTACCCGACAAACACAGAACCTCACCGAAGGAACACTAGACCTAAGTGCAGGATTGCCGAGAAGAGGAGGCGAGTCGCCCGGAAAACATCCGGGGACGCGCGGATGACGCACTGTCCACCTTCCGCTACTCAAGCGCGCAGGGAACCACTGCGGACCTTACTCTATTTTTAAGTGTGTTTTATGCCGACCAAAAAGGTCCAACCTAGTCGCACCCATCCAACATCCTACAGACCAGTCCCTGATCCAGACCTTCAAGGAGGCGCGAATGGTAAACCATTTTAACGGTGGCGATAATTGCCCAGGGGCAGTGTGATTGCAGCTGCAAGCAATTAAACCAGGTTTTTTTGCGCGTTGTTTTGACACGCATTTTAGCGGTTTAGGTTTATTTTGGCAACAAACGGGCTAGTTTTCTTGCACCGAGCAATGCGTGTGTGCCATGTACACAAAAACGGGGGTTTGTTTATATTTTTGGAACTTTATTAACGCGTTAGTGCACTCAGCAGTCGGGCACAGTTAATGAGTTGTACTTTTGATGTACTGCCAACAGTCTTTTGCAAGTGTTGTCAACACAGTGAAATACGGAAGCCACAGAGAACGCCACCGTAAATCCTTTGGCAAGGTTGTCTATATCGGAGCAAGTGAATATTGCTCAGAAGAATTAGCTTACTAGCGTGCGATAGCGATAGACTGACAAGAGTTCCGATGTTCGTTTTATGGACTAGACGATAACTTCGAAGTTGTTTACACTTCTAGGCTGCATCTGTTATTCTGGAGCTTACCTTGAGCAAAGTTTTTGAGCCAGAAATTACTGTCACCTTATCATCTAGACTCTGCGATATCCGGTCATCAAACTAAACAGAAGCGGGCTATTGAAGAACGTTAATCCTTCCAATGTCTGTGTTTGTATGAAATTTAGGGTGTCTTAGACAACATATAGAATCAACTTATCAACTCAGAACAGCTTCTCCTTTGATTATATGCGGCGATTGCTTGATTCAGATTTGGATGCAGCCTATTGGCCAGACTCGGGAAGTCAGCTATTAGTATCTGAAGAGTATGCTGTAAAGTCGTATGCCAACCAAGAGCATACAATTACACCATTCCCATCCGATTATACCGTACCATCGAACGTAATGCTCAAAAAATTTCTCAAATTCGCATCCTGTCGAAATATTAATAAGCCGGAAATATGTGCTGACTGTACCGCAGACTGTAACGACAGTAAAAACAGCAGTTCGCCCTATTTTCGTTAGCCTTGTCAATTATGCAAAACCCGATCTCTGTGGCTTCCGTATTTCACTGTGTTGACAACACTTGCAACATCCGTACATGATCACGCGCCGCTTACCGCACCACAGAACCGCGATCGTGTTCTTGAGCGTGTGTGTGTGTTTTCTTCTCTTTCCTGCTTGCCCCATTCCTTCCAGTGTCTCTATTTCTGCCTTCTAGATATTTGCTGATGCTGCTCAATAACTTGTGGCGTCCAGTGGGACAAACAGAACAGGCACCCTTAGATGAAAACGATCAAAAACGATGAGTCAATGGTGCGACACTCTCTTCCTCACACTCTCTCTCTCTCTCTCTCGCACACACACAGTGCGATTCCGAGTGCTACGTTTGCACAATCTGTCAACGTTCGCTATCGTTTTGTATTGGTGTTGACCGGCACTGTTTTGTTTCCGCGAGCAGTGAAAGAATATCCCGGACGGTGAAGTCAGCATCGGTACTGCTTCACGTCTAAGGAGGATGGGACGATGGTGTAATGGCAAATAGAAGCTAGAACGTGTGGCAATCGGTGATCGTACGGTTGCGCCCAGCCACCTTGGTTACGTTGAGAGCGCTTCGATAGATGACACCATACGAAACTGCTGAGGAGGCCATGTTTTTTTTGTTTGTATACTACAACAGTGCCCTGCAAACGTGCTGAAAGACGATGGTGGCTCTTTCAATCTGCAGTTGTCGTAATGGATGTTGAAATTGTTTTGCTTTTCATTATATAGACTGTCTTATTTTATGACATATTTTAAGCTGTCATTAAAAGCTGATGGCCACTTTACTTTTATTAAAAAAAAAATTAACTTAGATTATGCCCGGTAATAGGGCTACGCAATAAAAATCTTATGTTGGGAACTCCTGGATATATGCAAATATGTAGAGCTATAGAGAGGACAAAAAGGCTATTCAAAAACTGTTCTTTACACTATGTTTATTTTTATAGTTTTAAAACAGACTCGTAACAAACGTAATTATTGTCACCTACATTACAAAAGTGTCTCCGAAACTGTTTCCTGTCACGAAACATAGCCAATACTTTGTCCTTTTCTCGTCGACGGTTAGGCAGTTCTACAGAGCAGCTCCATTTTTCCATGATAGTTGAGAGTAGACATTAGCCATCATTTAGAGCTGTTGTTTGTTTTAATTTATAGCGATTATATTTTTCAACACTCGAAACCCAGAGACGTGTCTCAATAGTTTCTCATCAGAAAACACATTTTTTTTGCCTGTGTGTCACGAAAATATCAGCTTTAATCTACCCAGCCTCTTAACTAGACTAACATCTAATGACAGAAAGCCTACACCAGGTGCGTCCTTAGACCTGCGAGGCTATACGAGGCTATATCTGACACCGATATCAAACGAATAATGTACAAGATGTGCTCCTACACACTCATGTTAGCGTTAGTGCAATGTCTCTTTTAGCTCCACTAGGGACTAGGATTAGCTCTAGTAGACAAATTATTTCCAAAGCACCTCATCAGCTCATTCTTGAAGCTATCTGAATTAACTTGGTCTGCAATGGATGTTAAATTGGCGTACTTGTTGGTATATTTTGCTGCTATGGTTCTGCTGGTATATTGCTTGGCTAGGTGTTTATTGCTTGGCTGCTTATCTAATACTCTGGATTTATATATTTAGGCTCTTTAGCGTATGTATATCTGACTATCTATTGATATGTATCTTTTTTTCCCTAGGATCCCCTGAAGTACATGATCGTGTTAATGTTTTATTAAACCATTAGATGTGTTTTTGTGTCTTGTTAGTATGCCTTCCACGTATACCGTGGTGCAAAATAGGGTCTTGACTTCGAAATTAAATCTAGATAGTATTTAATTATATTTATTTTGAGTAAAATATGAAGCAAGATTATATGAAGCAAACTGCTCGCATGTATGAATCGATTATTCGTAAGCAATATTTCTAACAGGCATGTAATGTTGGGTCGTGACCGACAGCTGTTTACTGTGTTGACCTGCGACAAGACACTGCGAGAAAAGATTGTTATACATTTAAGATAGTTGCCACTATTTAGACTTTTTGTTGATCAACAACCAGAGACCTCATTCGTTCTCACTGCGTTTAAGGCGACACTGAAGCACGTCCTAAGCGTGTTTTTAGCGAACCGTACCAACCAAACAAAACTATTACTCGGGTGTCCTTTCAAGCGTATCGGTTACGACGGAACAATCAACAGAGCGTCTTCCACGCTGCAATTACCTCACGGCCGTAGCTTCCGGGGACTCTCGATATTTTGGTAAAACCGTTGTGTTTCAGAATTTCTTCCAGCTTCATACCCGTCCAAGGACACACCTCATGCAAAATGCAGTTCCTGTCACACTCTTCCTTCATTTGCACGTGGCTCCTCTCCTTCACGTTAGATGGCGCTACCGGCACCTCATTAGTGTACGTTAGCGTTTTTATTTGCCACTCTCCGTTACCCGGCCGGCACGGCCAGCAATAGCGCCGTGTCGCGTGTAACGTTCGGTCACACGTTAAACCGAGCGTAAAACACAACGCGAACAAATTAAAAAAAAGGGCAATAAAGAGAGACTCCCAAACCCGCGGACGGTCGATGCAGAATAGAAGGTCAGCAAGGTGTGTATCTGTGTGTGTGTGTGTGTGTGTGTGTGTGTATGTGCGCACATCTTTGCGTGGGAACATTGCGGAAGCATCGGGGCACCGGCATTGGCAGGAAAGCTATTGCCCCAGACATTCGACTTTCGAGCGGTGCAATTTTATTACTTTCAATCGGTTGTCCAGCTTGTCCGACGGGTTTGCCCCGGGTGCCAGGAGCGTTGCAGCACAATTGGACACACTCGAGTGCAAACGGCCGGTTTGCCCTTCGCGTTTAGGTGCGTTTTATTGTTTGTCTTTGCAAGTTTATTCATCTGCTTTCGCGAGCTCAGATTTCAACGTTTTTCGCACCGAAGGGTACATTTAATGGGCGTCGTCTGTGTGTTTTAGTGCTAAGTGTTGTTTGGTACTATTGCTTGCTGAAGTGTAGGTCTATTGGATGCGTCATAATTGAAGGGTCGTAAGATTATTTACATTCATTATCCAAGTCTGTTACCTTCAGTGCTTTTAAAAACCAATTCTAGAAAACGGGGCGCCTCCATCATCAACGATTTATGGTGGAAGCATCTTTACGACCAATATCTTCTTGTTGGTGTAAAGGCCTGTTAATGTTGGTCATATAAATGCTCACTAGAGTTATTGATACTCTACAGCTGGATTGTCCTTGCTATGATTGAACGTTTGCTGTACATCAGGTCCTGCCCTCAACAACTTATACTTATACTCCTATACACCTCATATATTGAATGCTAATTGAGATACATACCACATCATCTGTCAAACATTTGTATTATATTATCGCGAAGTAGTTGATCTTTTAAAAGATAATAATTGATAAAGTTATACTGTCAAGCAAGATAAGTAGTACTAACGACCATGGTGCCATCCCAAGAGGTGCTATAAAAGCTACTGATATTGTGAAGTTCTACAAAAACACTCATTATTTATAGCACATTTTGATAAGACAGTAGGTTCTCTAGTTACACCGACAATATCCACCATGAATAATTGAATCCAATCCGGACCATGGTCTCCGAACGCCTTTCGAAGAAAATTTAACACCAGTTTTAAACTCTTCCTCGATTTGGTCTTAATCCTTAAAGCATTTTCAAGCCTTTGTTTTTATTTAGCAAATCGGGAGTCTGTGTAAGACTCTCAAACAACACTAGCTCTCGGAACTAAGGATTTGGAATTTTGTTTTCTTGTGTATCAACGACGAAATAATCAGTATTTAATTTATTTTCGTATAATTTACCTTCTATTCATAGTCTTTCTCGACATTTATTAAGGACTACATCCTAATTTTTAACGTACAAATCGAAGCATTCGTAGCACGTTATCTTACAAACAGGTCCTCGAAATCTGAAGCGCACAGCAAGGTTTGTAATTAGTGGGTGCTATAATGGCAGATTCAGAATTTCAGTCGCACTTATGCACCACCATCACGAAAACTGTTGAAGTCGATAACAATCGAAACTATTTTATAGCATTACTGGCCAACCCTTTTTTACCAACTCGTCCTAATAGCGCCATCTATTGGGAAACAGTGGACACCACTTCCTATAGCTTAACCCAAAATTTACCTAATAAATACTTTACATGCGTAAGCTCAAATCAATCAGAGAATCGGATTTATTGCAAGTCTTCGGATAAATAGAAATTAGAAAAACTGCCTAGCGCTATCACTCCCCGTTCGTTAACAGTGCAGTCTTGATCGGTGCACGGTACAACTTCTTACACCGCTCATCACACACACACACACATACATGTATCTACACTCAAACACACAGCGACAGGGAGGGTTTGCTGTTTTTCGCAAACATCGTGCTTCACGGGGTTTTTGGTGAGTGAAAAATCACTATTTTTAGCATTTTCTCGCACGCAAATCACCCAGCGTGGGAAAGCAGCCCCCGTGTGTGTGTGGTTAAAATGCGCGGTTGTGCTTCCCTTCACCTACACCCTCTTCTTTTCCTTCTCCTCGATCTAGTGGGAAAATCAGATGATTTTCCGTGTGCGAAAGCCGTACATCGTGAATCCTTTCCCGATCGGTTGGAAGCATTAGAGTTCGAGCAATTGAGAAAGGTCGGAAGGGGGACGTTCTAGCTTCTATTTGCCATTACACCATCGTCCCATCCTCCTTAGACGTGAAGCAGTACCGATGCTGACTTCACCGTCCGGGATATTCTTTCACTGCTCGCGGAAACAAAACAGTGCCGGTCAACACCAATACAAAACGATAGCGAACGTTGACAGATTGTGCAAACGTAGCACTCGGAATCGCACTGTGTGTGTGCGAGAGAGAGAGAGAGAGAGTGTGAGGAAGAGAGTGTCGCACCATTGACTCATCGTTTTTGATCGTTTTCATCTAAGGGTGCCTGTTCTGTTTGTCCCACTGGACGCCACAAGTTATTGAGCAGCATCAGCAAATATCTAGAAGGCAGAAATAGAGACACTGGAAGGAATGGGGCAAGCAGGAAAGAGAAGAAAACACACACACACGCTCAAGAACACGATCGCGGTTCTGTGGTGCGGTAAGCGGCGCGTGATCATGTACGGATGTTGCAAGTGTTGTCAACACAGTGAAATACGGAAGCCACAGAGATCGGGTTTTGCATAATTGACAAGGCTAACGAAAATAGGGCGAACTGCTGTTTTTACTGTCGTTACAGTCTGCGGTACAGTCAGCACATATTTCCGGCTTATTAATATTTCGACAGGATGGGTGTAATTGTATGCTCTTGGTTGGCATACGACTTTACAGCATACTCTTCCGATACTAATAGCTGACTTCCCGAGTCTGGCCAATAGGCTGCATCCAAATCTGAATCAAGCAATCGCCGCATATAATCAAAGGAGAAGCTGTTCTGAGTTGATAAGTTGATTCTATATGTTGTCTAAGACACCCTAAATTTCATACAAACACAGACATTGGAAGGATTAACGTTCTTCAATAGCCCGCTTCTGTTTAGTTTGATGACCGGATATCGCAGAGTCTAGATGATAAGGTGACAGTAATTTCTGGCTCAAAAACTTTGCTCAAGGTAAGCTCCAGAATAACAGATGCAGCCTAGAAGTGTAAACAACTTCGAAGTTATCGTCTAGTCCATAAAACGAACATCGGAACTCTTGTCAGTCTATCGCTATCGCACGCTAGTAAGCTAATTCTTCTGAGCAATATTCACTTGCTCCGATATAGACAACCTTGCCAAAGGATTTACGGTGGCGTAGAAGCATCCGACTCTCTGAATCTCTATACTGCGCGAAAATCTTTGCCCATCGGCAAGGTCGCGTCGCATGACAAATCGTTAGAAATCGGTACTTCCTAACGCCTAGCCAATTCGGAAAGCGACGGTTCCTTCCAGTGTGCCGCCCACCATTTGCAAAAGACTGTTGGCAGTACATCAAAAGTACAACTCATTAACTGTGCCCGACTGCTGAGTGCACTAACGCGTTAATAAAGTTCCAAAAATATAAACAAACCCCCGTTTTTGTGTACATGGCACACACGCATTGCTCGGTGCAAGAAAACTAGCCCGTTGTTGCCAAAATAAACATAAACCGCTAAAATGCGTGTCAAAACAACGCGCAAAAAAACCTGGTTTAATTGCTTGCAGCTGCAATCACACTGCCCGTGGGCAATTATCGCCACCGTTAAAATGGTTTACCATTCGCGCCTCCTTGAAGGTCTGGATCAGGCCTGTAGGATGTTGGATGGGTGCGACTAGGTTGGACCTTTTTGGTCGGCATAAAACACACTTAAAAATAGAGTAAGGTCCGCAGTGGTTCCCTGTGCGCTTGAGTAGCGGAAGGTGGACAGTGCGTCATCCGCGCGTCCCCGGATGTTTTCCGGGCGACTCGCCTCCTCTTCTCGGCAATCCTGCACTTAGGTCTAGTGTTCCTTCGGTGAGGTTCTGTGTTTGTCGGGTACTTACGTTTAGCGTAGAACAGCTTCGAGTAGTCACAGTCCATCCTGAGTCCGGGTATGCCGCCGCCGCCTCCTCCACCTCCTCCGCCTATTCCTCCTCCACCGACACCACCACCACCACCACCGCTTCCGATGCCTGCACCTGCCGCCGTACCTCCGAGTCCGACACCCACCGGTCCACCGATCGAGCCGGCCGCGTCCACTCCGCCGCCCCCACCCAACGTGTGCCCAAAGTGTGGATGGTGATGCGCGTGATGGTGGTGCGGATGGTGATGGTGCGGATGGTGATGGTGGGGATGCGGGTGATGGTGCGGGTGATGATGTGGGTGGTGCGGGTGGTTGTTGCCGCTTACTGCAGCTGCTGCCGCTGCTGCTGCCGCTGCCGCCGCTGCTGCCGCCGCCGCCGCTGCCGTCGTACCGGTCGCCGAACCACCGTCGACGCTGTTACCGCCCTGGCCCGGCCCGATCGAGCCCGGTCCCGCACTGGTTGCTCCGCTAGTGCTGCCGCCGTTCCCACCACCGCCGCCGCCGCTACTGCCACCGGTACCGTTCGCTGCTGCTGATGCTGCTGCTGCCGCTGCTGCCGCCGCTGCCGCCGCGCTTGCCGCCGTCGGATAAGCGAGCGGGTTCAAAAAGTTGAAGTTTCCTTTGTCAATCTTGGCGGCCGTACTTGGCTTCCGGCACACCACTCGCAAAAGTGGTCTCGCGGAAACGCGTCTTAAAAGAAGCTGGAAACCGAAGAAGCAAGCAAGCAAACCAACAAACGAAAGCAGAAGCAAAACACGTGGACGGTGGAAATTTTGTGGTCGGTTTTCGTTGTTCTCTCTCTCTCTCTCCCAAGGATTGGGGCTTTCTTTTGCTTCGTTTTGCGCACACGGGAAGGGTGGAGTCGCAGGGAAATGTGACGAAGGGAGGAGAGGGGAAACGGTGCTAACGGTGTCCGAGAACAGGGGTGGCTGAAGCGGCAGGAACTAAGATGGCGATCGTGCTTTGATTGTAGTTGAAGAAATTGTTGATTGCCGGTTGTATGGTAGATCTGTTATCGGGGGGGGTGTTTTTTTTTGTCACTGACACTTGCACACCAACACAAGCACACACAGACACAGATACATTTACACTCCCAGGGTAACACTTGCACAAGAAAATATACACCCAGAAACGCTTGACACAAGAAGAACGTACACTTGGCTGTTTCACGGCGGAATAATATTCGGCGGTCCGATACGATCTAGTGCTGCTAGTAGTCGAACGGTACGATAACAAACAGCTACAACGCCGTACCACAAGGAAATGCGATCGTCCGATAGCGAAAATGCGTCTTGCCGCTCGTGTCCCAAGCCGGTTTGCTTTGTTTTTATTTTACCCTTCTTTTTTTGTTTTTGGGTAGTAGTTGCGATACCTTATCACACTCTCTGCGCACTGTTTATCACCGGTTCGGTCATCAACGCAATTGGCACACAATCTTCAACACACACGGTGGATCTGCTTAAGATAAACGCACAAACACACACACACACGAACACACGAATGAGAATAGTCCTGACCGTGTCGACCGCTTCGGACGAGGATCGTTTGCCAACAAACCAAAAGCTGCAACCGTGTCGGCGGCTAGTGAGTTTGATGCGTTCGAGCGTTGGGGGAAATTAAAGACCGACACCGACACACACACACGCACACACGCAACTGTACGGCCGTGACAAAATGTGTGCGACCGATCGACCGTCCGACCGTGTTCAGGAAGCCCCGTTGTACGGAATGGTTGCTTTCTAACCGTCTGCTAGCGTGCGAACGAATGAAGTGTGCGCCTCGCTCCTGGCGGCGTGACAGCACGTTTCGGCTGCCGTGTAGACAATGTGCCGCGCGATGTGTGTGTGTGTTGGGTGGCACTCAGCGCACTGTTCGTTCGTGTTCGCTCGCGGTGTGTGAGTGACGTACCGAGCTGTGCCGCTCGGTGGTGCAGGTTCATGCGTGTGACGGCGGGAACGAATGAACACCACGAGAGCTAGGAAACGGACCGGGCGGCTCCATCGACGAACGCGTGAGTTACGGTTGGCCCCGGTCGGTGTTCATTTGTGGTGTGCGGGTACTTACCGTATGGATAGGGAATCGATTGAAATGTTGCTTAAAATTGATCCTAAACAGATCCATCCAGATTGGCTACTCTGCGCTGATGACGTTCCGGCGGTCTTTCATTACAACGATCAATCGTTGCTTCTGTTCGACT